>PJEM01003745.1:0-11621 GCA_004023845.1 Helogale parvula
GATTTTTTTTTTTTTTAACCTGTGGTATTCCGGTCTAACCCTCGACAAATCCAGACTGGGTCTAGGGGTGGAGTGAGGAGAGGCCTGTGTCTAGTGCGGTGGAGAAGCGGGAGGTGCAGGGAAGATGTGCAGGGGTGAGGGAGGAGGAAGCATGTCTTGGTCTGCTCGGGCTGCCTTAACAAAACCTTTCTGGCAGCCAGAAGCCCAAGATCAAGGTCCCGATATGCACTCTGGTGAGGACTTGCGGGGACCACCTTCCTGCCGTGTCCTCACGTAGTTTGCCTCTGTGTGCGCGCGCAGAGAGCGAGCGAGATCGCTAGTTAGTCTTTTCCTAAAAGGACACTAATCCTTTTAGATTAGGGCCTCAGCTTTTTCATTTTAGTTATCTCCCTAAAGGCCCCTTCTCCAAATACAGTCACATTGGGGGTTAAGGCTTCAACATATGAATCTGGGGGAGGACACCATCCTCCCCCAAAAAGGCCCGGGGGGAGCATCGGGTGCGGAGGAATCCACAGACCTGACCTGCGAGTGCGTTTCCGGTCAGGTGCATGAGGGATGCGTGAGGCTCGGCGGGGTGAGAAGGGAGGGCATTCTGTGCTCCAGCCCGTCTGTCAGCAGCTGGGGCTCAGGCTTGTGAGGCGTTGGGAAGGAGGCTAAGAGGCTGGGGCGTGGGGCTTGCAGGGGTGAGTGTGTGCAGTCTTCTGCTCCCCTGTCTGTGATGCTGGGGCCAGGGCAGGGTCCCGGCGCCTGCCTCGCCTCTCCCCTCCTCAGGGGTTCTGGCGTCAGGCTGGCCTCAGCACCTCCAGCGGGGGTCTTCCGACCCCCTGGCCTTGACCTGTGATTTACAGTTGTCTCTCTCTCATGCACCCGCTGTCAGTGCGCCCCTTCTCTGCTGTGAGACTCTTGGTGACATTTTCTCTGCTGTATATTGCATCCGTTACTCCCGTTTTCCCCCATGTTCACGCACTCTGATGTTTTCTATACTATCGCAGCAAACCAACCCACTGCTGAGCAGTGACCTGAGCTCTAAAAAACGGACTTTTGTCCAGATTCCGCACAGGACCTATTTAGGCTCTACGGGGTCGGTTTCTAGCTTCACCCATCAGTACTGACCCACCTCCAAATGACATGTCTTCCTCTGCGCAGGCGAAGCAGGCAGATCCTCAGACCTCGGGGTTCAACTCCCGCACAGGCTCTCCCAGACGCCCGAGTCTGCAGCCCTCCTGGGCTCGAAAGGTTTCTGGGACCCAGAGACCTTGGACCTAGAGACCACACCGAGGGATGGCTGGTGTGGGGGGAGGGCCCCACCTGCCTGAGGGATCACCAACACATTCCGAAAGCACACCCAAACCAAGCACTGCCTCTCCCTCTCCCAACCTTTGCCACAAATCCCAGGGCCGCCCCTCGGCGCCCCCTGTGGGGAAATTCAGGAAGCACCAGTTGGGCGCAGCCCTCAGCTACACTATTACTGCAATCTAGGTCTAGTTACAAAACACTTATTCTCTGCTAGTGTATGAACCCAGCTCCCATACCCAGGGTGGAGTCCCTGCGTGTGCGTGTGCGCGCGTGCGCTTTCCATTGGAGCTCAACAAATATTTGAATAAATGGATGGGTGTTTTAAAGCCCATTAAGCTTACACTAAAATGCAATTTGAGGGGCGCCTGGGTGGCTCAGTCGGTTGGGCCTCTGACTTCGGCTCAGGTCAGATCTCACGTTCGTGGGTTTGAGCCCCACGTCGGGTTCTGTACTGACAGCTAGCTCAGAGCCTGGAGCCTGCTTCTGGTTCTGTGTCTCCCTCTCTCTGCCCCTCCCCCTCTCATGCTCTGTCTCTCTCTGTATCAAAAATAAATAAAACATTAAAAAATTTTTTAAATGCAATTCGAGCATCATTCTGTAGGTTAACTAGGGAGCGACTGAGAAAGCCGGTGACACAAGTAGGGACTGGAACATGAATGCGGGGAGAGTGTCGGAGCTGGCGAATCAGCCTTAGTGCCAGGCAGGTGTCAGTTCAAATCTCAGCTCCACCATCACCAGCTGAGTGACCAGGACATGGGGTGGGGGTGAGGCATGCGGGCTGTGACAGCAGGGGATGGCGGTCCAGACCCCCAGCGTGGCCACATTGCCGGCCGATCTTGGCGAGTGATCTTGGCAGGTTACCTGACATCTTATTTCCTCAGACAGATGCGTGTGGAAATGACATGAGCAACGTGCAAAGCGCTCAGCAAGCACTTGGCTCACGGTTCACTTAAAATAAATATTATTATTACTCAGCCTTCCTGAATCTCAACGTCTTATTCTGTCGTAACAGGTTGTAAGGCTGATTTTGAGTGGAAAGGAAATAAATTTGTGAAAAGAAATTGATACTATTTGATACTAACCCATTGAAGAAAAAAAGTACAGTCAGTGACCCAGCAAGTCAATTTCATAATCCATTAATTACGGATAGAAACTTAAGGTTAAAAAAACCCAGCCTAGGGGCGCCTAGGGGGCTTAGTCGGTCAAGCATCTGACTTCAGCTCAGGTCATGATCTCACAGTTTGTGAGTCTGAGCCCCACAACGGGCTCTCTGCTCTCAGCGTGGAGCCCACTTCAGATCTTCTGTCCCTCTCCACCCCTCCCCCATGCCCGCATTCATTCTCTCTCCCAAAAATAAACATGTAAAGTTATACTTTAGAAACACAGCCTACAGAATCGTGTGTGCGTATAAATTTTAATTCCAGCAGAGTTAACATACAGCGTTAAATTAGTTTCAGGTATACGATGCAGTGATTCATTAACTCTATACATTTCTTCAATGCTCATTGTGATAAGTGTCATCTCAGTCCCCTTCACCGACACCCTCCCCTCTCCCCTCTGATAACCACCAGTTTGTTTCCATAGCTAAGAGTCTGTGTTTGGGTTTGCCTCTTTTTCTCTTTGTTCATTGGTTCTGTTTCCTAACTTCCACGAATGAGTGAAATCATGTGATATTTGTCTTTCTCTGGCTGACACTCTGCTCAGCATTATACTCTCTAGCTCCATCTACATTGTTGCAAATGGCAAGATTTCATTCTTTTTGATGGCTGAGTAATATTCCACAACATACAGCTACCACCTCTTCTTTGTCCATTCCCCTGTTGGTGGACACTTGACGGCGTTTATAATTTGGCAACTGTAAATAAGGGTGCTATAAACATAAGCGTTAATGTATCTTTTCAAATTTGTGTTTTTATGCCCTTTGGGTAAACGCCTAGTAGCATTGACTAGGTAGTACCTGGTAGTAGAATTACCGGATCAGATGGCAATTCTATTTTTAATTTTTTGAGAAAAGCCACACTGTTCTCCACAGTGGCTGCACCCGTTCGCCTTCCCACCAACACTGCGTAAACCTTCCCTTTTCTCCCCATCTTCACCAACACTTGTTGTTTCTTGAGTTTTTGATGTTAGCGGTTCTGACAGGTGTGAGGTGATATCTCCTTGTGGTTTTGATCAGCATTCCCTTGATGATGAGTCTACAGAATATATTTCTAACAGACTTTATTTTTCAGAGCAGATTAGGGTCCCAGCAAAATTGAGCAGAAAGTGCAGAAATTTCCTGCAAACCCCCTGCTCCGCACAGGCTCAGCTCCTCTCACTATCAATGTCCCCCACGTTTGTTACAGTCAATGAGCCTGTAGTGACACAGCATCATCACCCAGAGTCCGTAGTTTTCACACTGGTGTTCACTCCCTCTGTTGGACCTTCTGCGAGTTTGACAAACACGAAAGACACGAATCCACCATTACAATATCCCAAAGAGTAGTTTTACTGCCCTAAAAATTCTCCGCGCTCGCCTCGTCACCTCTCCCTCTAGAATATTTTTTAACACGGTCCCTGGGTCACAGACGATGCTCGGTAATTTTCAGTGTAGATCACCCTGCCGCTATTGTCATGGGCCGGGCACGGGAGCGGCTGACAGACAGCTGGGGCCACAAGCCAGGAAGAGCGAGAGAGCCGCCGAGGGTGTGGGAAGGGCAGGCGAGCCTTGGAGAGGGAGTGGGGGATGGGGAGCGGCGGGGGCCGGGAGAAGCACGGGCTGGGACAGCTGGTGGCGGTGGGCGGTGGGCTGCCGAGCAACAGGAAGTGGTGGACAGATAGCAAGGGCTTCGCGGCAGAATTTCAACCTGCTAACCCTGGGTAGATCAATCGGCCAGGACTGTGGGCAGCCTCTGGATTAACAAGTGGCCAAACGGGGCTCTATAAACTTCCGTTTCACTGTGTGACCTTGGACAAGTCCCTTCTCTCCTACAGGGGCCGAACTGGATGGCCTCACTGTGTACTGTGGGGGTGAAGGTGAAAAGGTGGCGCCCACGGCCCGCGGGGCAGCGTCGGGGGCGGGGCGGGGCGTCGAGAACCTTCCAGGGCCAGGCAGGCTGGGCGGGAGTCTGAGCCCAGGAGGGACGGCGGACGCAGGCGGGAGCAGCCTCAGAAGGGGCTTTCTCGGGCTGGTATTCCTGCCGAGCAACAGGCGGCCCGTGGTCCTTCGCCACCCGTCGTCTCTGCGCAGCGGGGACAGCAACTTTCTGGCCTGAGCCGCGGGCAGGGGCTGCGGGCCGCTCGGTGGTGACCGGCGGCTCCCCGGAGGGGCGCGCGGGGGGCGGCGGCGGCTGGGGGGGGGCGGCGAGCCCCAGGGTTAACCCGCTCCCCGCCGCTGCCGCGCGTGCCTTGCAGAATTTCACCAGAAGAGGGTACAGTTGGAAGAGCTCCTGACGTCAGGCTGGAATCCCTATTGTGTTTCGCACCGGCTCGGGCAGAGAGAGCTCAAGTTCGCTCTCCGCTCGCCTCGGCGCCCTGCGCGGCTCCGGCGGCTCCGGGACGCGTCCCGCGCGGGAGGCGCCCGCGGGGACCCGCGCGGCTCGGGGAGCTGCCCGCCGCCGCCGCCGCAGGACCGCCGCCCGCGGGGGGACCCTAGTCGTGCAGGGAGGCCGAGCCGGGAAGCCGGGTGAGTGCCCGGGGCGACGCCGGAGGCCGCCGGAGCCCGCCCGCCTCCCCACCCCCCCCTGCCACCCCCGGCCGCGCGCCCCGGCGCCCGCATGCCCGCCCGGAGCCCCGCCGCCGCTGCCGGGTGCATGCCTCCCCCGCGGCGCGCCGCTGCCGCCCGCTGCCCGCTGTGACCGCCCTTCCAGGCCGGCGGGCGCCCGGCGGGCTTCCCCGAGGGCGGCGCGCGGGTGGGACCCGCCGGACCCGCGGCGGCGGGGCGCCGAGCCGAGGCTGAGCGGGCGCTCGGCGCCGGGAGGAGGATGGACGGGGCCGCGGAGCGCAGCCTCCCGGAGCCGGGCAGCCAGGGCTCCCGGGCCGGCGGCGACGACATCGAGATCGTTGTCAACGTGGGGGGCGTGCGGCAGGTGCTGTACGGGGACCTCCTGAGCCAGTACCCCGAGACCCGGCTGGCGGAGCTCATGGGCTGCCTGGCGGGGGGCTACGACACCATCTTCTCCCTGTGCGACGACTACGACCCCGGGAAGCGCGAGTTCTACTTCGACAGGGACCCGGACGCCTTCAAGTGTGTCATCGAGGTGTACTACTTTGGGGAGGTCCACATGAAGAAGGGCATCTGCCCCATCTGCTTCAAGAACGAGATGGACTTCTGGAAGGTGGACCTCAAGTTCCTGGACGACTGCTGCAAGAGCCACCTGAGCGAGAAGCGGGAGGAGCTGGAGGAGATCGCGCGCCGCGTGCAGCTGATCCTGGACGACCTGGGAGTGGACTCGGCCGAGGGCCGCTGGCGGCGCTGCCAGAAGTGCGTCTGGAAGTTCCTGGAGAAGCCCGAGTCGTCGTGCCCGGCTCGGGTGGTGGCCGTGCTGTCCTTCCTGCTCATCCTCGTCTCGTCGGTGGTCATGTGCATGGGCACCATCCCCGAGCTGCAGGTCCTGGACGCCGAGGGCAACCGCGTCGAGCACCCGACGCTGGAGAACGTGGAGACGGCGTGCATCGGCTGGTTCACGCTGGAGTACCTGCTGCGCCTCCTGTCCTCGCCCAACAAGCTGCACTTCGCCCTGTCCTTCATGAACATCGTGGACGTGCTGGCCATCCTGCCCTTCTACGTGAGCCTCACGCTGACGCACCTGGGCGCCCGCATGATGGAGCTGACCAACGTGCAGCAGGCCGTGCAGGCGCTGCGGATCATGCGCATCGCGCGCATCTTCAAGCTGGCGCGCCACTCCTCGGGGCTGCAGACCCTCACCTACGCGCTCAAGCGCAGCTTCAAGGAACTCGGGCTGCTGCTCATGTACCTGGCGGTGGGCATCTTTGTCTTCTCGGCCCTGGGCTACACCATGGAGCAGAGCCACCCCGAGACCCTGTTTAAGAGCATCCCGCAGTCCTTCTGGTGGGCCATCATCACCATGACCACCGTGGGCTACGGGGACATCTACCCCAAGACCACTCTGGGCAAGCTCAACGCGGCCATCAGCTTCTTGTGCGGGGTCATTGCCATCGCCCTGCCCATCCACCCCATCATCAACAACTTTGTCAGGTACTACAATAAACAGCGCGTCCTGGAGACGGCCGCCAAGCACGAGCTGGAGCTGATGGAGCTCAACTCCGGCAGTGCCGGGGAGGGCAAGGCGGGGTGCTCCCGCAGCGACCTGGACAGCCTCCTGCCCGAGCCCGCCGGGGAGGAGGGGCCGAGCTGGGGCAGCCGGCTGAAGATCTCCCACAGCGACACCTTCATCCGCCTCCTGACGGAGCAGAAGAACCACAGGACCAGGCTCCAGAGCTGCAAGTGATGATCTTCCGGGCGCAGCCGGGCTCGGGCCAGCGGATGGATGGTGGGCCGAGAGGGGCCTGTCAGTGACTCCCTGGGAGGGGCTGTCCTCTGTCCCCTCAACGATCTCCTGAACCGAACTCTGAAGGCCCTCTTGGGCACCTCTGGCGAGGCTGGGTAAGACCCCTTTCTGCCGCCGGCTGTCAGGAACCAGGGGGGGAGTGAGGGGCGTCCGGGCGTCACAGGCAGTGTGGGGTGACGGAGGCCACGGTCTGGCTGGTGGCAGGAGCCCTTGCCCGGTTCTGTATCTCCTTCAATAAAGCCTCCTGCTCTGTGCACCCACCTGTGTCGTAGGTTCTGTCGCAGGCTGGCAGTCCCCCCACCCCCACTCCACCCCTTGGACCGGGCTCAGGGACACTCTGGTGCCAGGCCAGGAAGAAGGTGTGCAGCTCTGGGAGGGGGGGAGGGGCTATTTTTAGTTGAGAGCTAATTCAAGAAGGGTTCATACACAGGGTTCAGCGCCAAGGAGCCTTGCCACATTCCAGGAGGCTCTGTGCGGGCGCCTCCTTCCCTCTGTTTCCTTCTGAGGAAAAGCTGGCTCCCTGGAGGGGAAGAGTTCACAGAGCTCCAAACACCCGGTGGCACGGTTACCATTTTTCACCTGCGGGAAGCCCTGTTCACGACTTCTTTCCATTCCTTCCGGCAGCCCTGCTGGTTAGGTGCCCCCATTTTACAGATGGAGAAACTGAGGCCCAGGACCACACAGAGCAGGGATTCAGCCCCAGGTGTGAGGATCCCAGTGCCCAGGCATTCTCTTTGCTGTGAGGTGGCCTTGGGGCACCTTGAGCCTAGAAGGGTGGGGGGTGGAGGTGGGGGGAAGGTGGGTGTGTGCCTGTCCTCCTGATCATCCTTCCTTCTAGAACCAGTACCTCGGAGGGATCAGCTGACTGGACAAGCCTGAGCATGGTCAGGTGGCCCCCTTCCAGCCTGGTCTGAGAGCCCCAGAGGCACAGAGACAGACAGACGTGGGCTTGAAGCCCAGAGAATGAGGAAGATAGGTCCGAGATGCCTTCAAGCTCAGATGCTTTTCTCTCGCATCCCTCCTTCACCACTTTCTTTGTAGCTGTGTGGTCTCGGGCCTGTTGATTAACCTCTCTGATCCTCCTTGTGATCATTCATTAAAGGGAAGTATTAGAATTAACTCAGAGAACCAGGGTGCTTAACACGGTGCCTGGCGCATAGTAGGTGCTCAGCAAATGGCAGTCACTTCTGTTCCTGTGTGCCGAGAGGGAGGTGGCCCCCCGGCTGTCCACTCTGGCCTCCAAGGTCTGGGCTGGGCTTGCAGGGTGGAGGGGGTGGGGACAGGGCACTGCCACACCGTTTATAGTCAAAGGCAGTCTCCTTGGCACAGAGTTGGCCCTGGCAGGCCCCTCTCTCTGGCTGGCTCTTTTCCAGGAACCCCGGGGCTCTGTTCTACCTTCCCCTGCTGAGGCAGATGATGCCCAGTGAGGAGCCATGGTGGGGGAGGAGGGCAGGTGGTCCCCCAGTCTTTCCCTTTCTCTGGGCCCTGGTTTTCCCACGTGCATATGGAAGGATGATTTCCCGGGGCTCCTTCCAAGATCTCGAAGCCTAGGGCATGAACAGGCTGTGTTTGGGACTCCGGGGTGGGGGGGCCTTGAGAAAGAGGGGTGCTAGGCCCTGAGTCGGTGTGTGCGCACTTCCCCCAAGTTTCACGGGGAAAATATTGGGTCAGGGGACCAAGGAGGGCTCAGGACCAGTGGGGCTGGTGATGGGGAACTCAGCAGGGGGGGCTGGGGTGGGGAGAAGAGGGCTTGTTGCCCCGGGTCCCGGTCTGTGCCGACCTAGGCTCAGTGGGGGCTCTTATGCCTGAGTGGGGGAAGCAAATCCCCGAGGGGGGAGGCCAGGAGGACCCTGGATCAGGAGGCACCTTCCTTTGATCAGGGGGTCAGGGGAGAGTATCTTTATAGCTACAGAAGCATCTTGGAACCCAGCTCATCTACTGCGAAAAGGACTTTGTGTCTGGACAGGATGAGCGATTTGTCTGAGATCCGTCATGAATCAAGATTAGAGGGTATCCTGGTGTCAGAGGAGCTCAGAGAGTGACAGGCGTGTTGTAGAGGAGTGGCCAGGGGGCTGTGGGACCCCCCCACCTCCATGGGGAATCTTTCCAGGGCACATTAGAACCACCTGGGCCCAGGCTGCACCCACACCCCTTACGTTAGAATCCTAGGGTGACACCGGGCATCAGAATGTTTAAAAAACTTCCAAGGGTGCACGAGTCAGCTGGAGATCCTGTTAAAATGCAGACTTTGAATCAGTAGGTCTGCCTGGGCCCCCGATATTCTGCATTCTCAACCACCTCCCAGATTCAGCCGCTGCCTTCCGGGAGCCCCGGAGCTGCTCCGTAAGCCACATTTGAAGGATCAAGAGGCTGGAACAGCGTCCCGGGGCCCAAACGTAGCCCGCCACCCACATGTGTACAGTCTGTGGGTTAAGAATCGTTTTTACATTTGTAAAAATGTAAAATGCAAAATAGGGTTAAAAAATCATCAAAGGAAGAATACCATTTTGTGGTGCATGAAAAGTATCTGAAATTCAAATAAGTCTTAGTGGGACAGAGCCACGCCCAGTTCTCAGCTCCTCTCCGGCTGTTCTCAGCCACCAGGGCGGAGGTGAGTAGTTGTGGAGGAGATCACATGGTCCTCGGAGCCTAAAATATTTCTCTAGAGTGACAGCGTGCCACCCCTGGGCTGTGGGGAATGAGAGCTCAGCTAGGCCTTGGAGAGTGAGTAGGAGCCTCCCGGGAGCCGGAAGGAGCGTGCCGGCACCAGAAG
Organism: Helogale parvula; assembly: GCA_004023845.1. NCBI lineage: Eukaryota > Metazoa > Chordata > Mammalia > Carnivora > Herpestidae > Helogale > Helogale parvula. Next base: position 9,580 of record PJEM01003745.1, read on the forward strand.
CACGGTGGGCAGACAGGAGTGGGGGTCGCACCTCAGAAGGGCCGAGACGCGTGTCCCTGGGGGTCATGGCCTCCCTCCCTTCTTTCATTTTGAGAGTCCCCGAGTCCCAGTTTCTTGCATCAGATTCTCCGCAGTCCCCGGCTCCTGCTTTGCAAAGCAGTGTCTCCCTCCTTCCCTGACCCCTGGTCCATAGTCTCACTGAATCTCCCCGATCTTGGGGCTGGCACCTAACAGCCTTTCCTTGGACTTGGATGATTCTGACAAACTTCTGGGCACTCGTTGATTTCTGAGAGAGAGAAAGAAAGGAAGACGCATTTCTTGGAATCACAGAATTTCTGAGTTAAAAGGAAAATAGGCATCGTCAAGTCCAACTGCCCCCTCACTGCGTGGATGGGAAAACAGGTGCCAAATCATGTGCAGCTGAGTGAGTGGGGGATGGGGGGTTAATTAAAATGAAAGTCCTGAAGTTCACAGCCGGATTGTGTTCTCACAACGTTGGGAGCATTCTGCGAGTGCCATTTTGAAAATACAGAATTGTGAGTGCAAGAATGGGAGTGTGTGTGTAAAAACAAATCACGAGTGAATTCATTATTCTCAGTTGTACAGACAAGGAAACAGAGGCCCAGGGAATAGAGGCAACAGGCTGGTGGCCATGTTACCCCTTGGTGGCAGAGGTGGGAGCTGTGCCCACAGCCTGCAGCCCACCCTCACCCACAGCCAGGTCACGATGTGCCCCCCACCCCCGCCCCGTCTCCATCAGAACTCAGGGGCCCCGAGCTTTCTCATGGTGCAAGACGCTGTCATCTGATCTCTTGAGAGGCCATCATTCCAGATGGACTGGTTCTGGTGGTGCTGTTTTTTAAGGACAGATGAGAAGGAAAACACATTTCCTTGGGCAAGCGGCTTCGGACCAGATGTTTGGGCCACACAGAGTTCAAGGTCCGTGTTGGCATTTGTCGGAGGTGTCTGGATCAAAAAACCTGCCGTCTGGGAACTGGAGGCACCGCATCAAACAATGAAACAAAATACCCAGAAAATGAGGGGGCGGGGGGCGGCATCTGTGAAAATGGCAGGACCTGGGATTCCTTACCACACACCTCCTGAAAAAACCGGACGGCGGCAGGGTAGGACTCCAGCCAGTGCCCCGGGTTACAGTGATGAGTGCACCTTGCCTGATTTAAAGGGGTCCCGTGAACGGGGCGTTCTGGTGGATGCTGGGCCCGGGTGGGGAATGTGTGGGAGGCAGGGGGCCCTTGCGCACCCCTGGCCCAGGCTGGGAAGGGGCTGCCTGCTCTTCCAGAGCCCCAGCCAGACCCGTGCCCCCCACCCCCGCTGCCCTGCAGGCAGATGATTAAATGTCTCCGGGGCCTCCTACATCTCCTGGGAAACGAAGGACAGGTATTTCCAGAGAGACCTCCCACCTTCCCGCCAGAGACCAGGCAGCCCCAAGCCCCGAGCTCACGAGCTCACGGGAAGTCTTTGGCAGCAGATTTGTAAGGGGATTTCGGCTGTGTTCACAACCCAAGGGGGTCGTCCCTCTGAAACGCTGCTCTCTGCTTGTATCAGCCTGAGATGTGGTTACAGGGACGCTGTAAAAACAAAAACCAAGAATTAGGAGACTGAGCTCCGTCATTTCATTGTTTTGAGGCCGTGGCCAGCGGCCAGCTCGCCCCCGCTTCTCCCCCTCTCGACAACAGGCCGGGAAGGTGTGACGGCTCCGCTTCAGCTGTGACTGCTGTGTAAATTGCCTGTGGTCACACAGCTAGAGGCAGGTCAGCGTGGGACGTCTGCTTAGGCTGGGTGCCCGCCACCCTGCAAGGCCGCGTCCCTCCCCCAGGAAGGAGCCACCGCTGGCCAGGAGGGAGAGAGCCCTGAGCGGGGAGCCTGCCGGCAGCCACACCGCTTCTCCGCAAACACCACCGCGATGCCTGTTGACAGGGGCTTGGCTGGGGACACGAGATCTGCACTTGTGACAGCGGCAGCCCAGCTCTGGCCGAAGGGCTGATATTCGTGCCCAAGCGGGTTGCCGTTGGCACGAAATG
>PJEM01003745.1:11721-118818 GCA_004023845.1 Helogale parvula
GCCCCCCCCCCCCCCACCGTCCCCCTCCCACCATCTCCCTCCCTGAGGTGTCCCCGCAGCCCCTGACTAATAGCTAGGCGCTCAGGGCAGGCTTCATCTCCCGCTGGCCCCACCTCCTCACCCCTCCATTGCACCAGACCGGGAGGCTTTTCAAATCCCAAACCCTGGTGCATTCGAACCCTCTCTTTAGAGCAGAGGACTCCTATTGTCCGCATGTCCTTTCTGGCTTTCCACTCTCAGAATCCTACCTCCGCTTCCAGATGAGGCTGAAGTGCCCTCCCCTCTTCCCAGAACCATGGCTGCCCACTGCACAGAGCTTCTGGAGTCCATTACCCGGCTCTACCCAGGGGAACACGGCCCACAGGGGAGGTCACGTGGCTGCGGACAGCCCACAGCGCTGGCAGCCGTCAGAATGAGACCCCTGATCCCGTCTCCACGCCCAGCTCCCACTCTGTCCCCTCCCCATCCACTCCTGGCTACAGGTTCGGGCCAAGAGTCAAAACTGAGGTCTTAGGAATTTGGCTGAAAGGTGGCCACTAATAGCGGCCCCATCGTGGACACGTGGGATGTGGCCCGGGGCATGAGGGCAGAGCCCAGGGCTCACCCTCTGAAAACGCTTTGCCGACTTTTGTTGACACATCTTCACCTTTTAAAGTCTTGAAGGTCACAGGCAGAATGAGGGGTCTACCGCCTTCTACTTCTCACAGACCCAGGAGCACACGATGAAAATGCCAGACGGTGTGTGTGTTCACCTGTACGCGTGCAAAAATAAATCCGCTCCCGCCTTCTAGGTGGAAGGAAGACACTAAGAGTTCTGGTGGGTCCCAAAGCCCCGGCCTGGGGACCGAGGCCGCACTGTCCGTACCTCACCCTGCGTTTCCTTGCGCTGCTGGGCGTGGGACAGCGACCCGTGCCGTGAGCCCCGAGGGCAGGCTTGCACGTGGGCCGAGGGTCTATCTCCTGGCACCGAAAGCAGTGCCAGGCACACTTGGCACACAGTGAATGCGTTCCAAAATGCGGGATGAGCTTATTATCATGTGCCCCGTGCCTGGCACTGTGTGGCCAGACTCCCGGCCAGACCTAGACCTTCTCTTCCCTATATTCCACCCGGGGCTGCCTTCTCTCTTGGCGGTGGGTTCTGATCATCGATCTCCAACGTAGGAGAGGGGGGCTCCCCAACCCGACGGTTCTCTGTGGCACCGGCAGGTGGTCTACAATTTAACACAGTTCTGACAGTACCTGCCCAGAGACAGCTTCTGTTTCCACAGGTTGGGGGCTCGGTTCTACGAGGCCACCTGTGCCGGCTGCTGGCGGACCGGGGGATCCAACGACTTCCTCTAACTCCAGACGCCAGTCCTCAGTTCAGGCTGTGTGTCACCTGGGCTTCTGATCCCGCTGGCTGTCAATCAGAAGTCACACCACCCCTTCCTTGGGTTTGATTAATTTGCTAGAGAAGCTCACGGAAGTCAGAGAAACACTTGACTTATTAGATTACAGGTTTATCATAAGAGGCCAAAACTCAGGAGCAGCCAGCTGGAAAAGATGCACCGGGCAGGGTCTGGGGTAAGGGTGCCGACCTCCTCTGCCCTCCCCGAGCACCCCCTTTCCCCAAAACTCCACGTGTTCACCAAGCCCGAAGCTCTCAAAATCCCGTCTTCTGGGGTTTAGGCAGAATTGGTGCTTGAACTCTACCTCCCGCTCCCCTCCCCCAGGGTGAGACTGAAGGTCCCAACCCTCTGATCAGTGTGGTTGACTCCATTAGCCACCAGCCCTGTCCCTGGGTGAGCTCCAAACGTCATCGCCATCACCTAACCAGAGAACCCGGTCTGCTCTCTCATCGCTTAGGAGGCTGCAAGGGTCTTAGGGGCATGGGAACAAAGACCAAATATCTATTTCTCATTATCAATCACAGCGTCACAACATGTCACCTGCTTGGCTGTGCCTCGTGGAGTACCTATGCGGCCCAGAGGAGCCTAAAATCTCACCTGACGGAGCAAGCACTTAATTCCAGTGAGCAAAGTCCCAAGTGGCAGCTACAGGGAGCGTCTGCCCCGCAAGGGTGACTCTAGCGAGCCTGCTCTTGGATCCGGGGCCCCTGCCCTCAGCCTGCTGCGTCCGTAGGGCTGTGCCCGCCCCCCCCCCCCCCAGGCTCTGTCCACTGGGCATGATCCCTCATCGGTTTTCCGAGAGGGAAGCCAGCACCCTCCTAGCTCCGCTATAAACAGAGATTTACAGCAGAGTCACCCAGAGCAGAGCCAGGAGCGGGCCCGGTGCGTGAAGGGGGCCCCGCACCCTAGCCCTCAGGCCACAGCTTTTGCCGCCCCTGAGTGGGGGGAAGACTGGCTGCAAAATGGTGGTATTCGATCAGGTCAGGGAGCCCGTGGGCGGGTGGACTCCATGTGGGAGATGAGCCCTTAAATACTCACCCCCTCTCTGCTTCCGGTGGGCCTTGAGCGGTGTGCCACATTCTTCCCAGATGAGGTTCTGAAGCAGCCTTCAGAATACAAGGTGACCCCCTGCTGTTCTCACTTCCGGAAGCCCGCCCCGGAGACGAGGGCCCCCCAGAGGTCTGGGGAACCCAGGAGCCTAGCAGCCAGAGCCTCTCCTCTCAGTTGCATCCACCATAGACTATTGACTATAAAACCCTACTCATTTCTCCCCTGCCTCCAATCTGGGCCCTGAAATCCATTTTCTATGAAGCGAAGAGGTTTGTCAAAACTGCTGATTCAACATGTCATCACCTTGCTTAACTTCCCCCTCCTTCCCGCCCCCAACCTAGCCCCTGAGGGGAGGTCCCAATTAGGCCTCCAGGATGAGGCTGTGTGACGTGCTCCTCCCGTATCCATCTCTGTTCCACTCTCCTGCTGGCCACCAGCGGGATGCTTTGGGCTAAAAGTGACCTGGAAACCTGAACCTCGCTGACTTAAACAATAGGGTTATGCTTCAGGTGAAGGAGGGCTTCAGGCACGGCTTGATTCAGGGGCCTGGCCCCCTTAGTCTGCCCTTCTCCGAGCTCTGCCTCCCTGACAAGTGGGCCCCGTCCTCAGATAGCAGGATGTGTGCACACAGGCATATGCTCACCCCTACAGAGATGTCCAGAAGGAGAAGAGGTGGACAGAATAGAGAAAACTTTCCTAGAAGCTCCCGGCAGATATCCCCTAAGCCCCTTTGCAAGGGCCTAAATTGGGAACCGTGCCCAGTGTTGGGTCTGTTCTTGTGGTCAGGGGAAGGCTGTTTGCTGATGCCTGCGGGACCCCGGTCCTCACCGACATGGATGGGGCTCCTGTGACCAGGCTGGAGTATTCACGGGGTATGTTTGGAGGTGGCCAGACCCTAGATGGCCTGGTGTGATGGTAGACGGGAAGCTGGCACGCTCACGGCCCCCACCTGGGGTTCACACACGCACCTGCAGTCCATTTTATTAAGCAGCTAACGTATGCCGGGCGTTGCCCCCACTCCCGGGGATGACCCCGTGAACTACTTCCGGGTCCTGATACAGTTTGCACAGACAGCATCTTCAGTGTCCACATGAACTACTCTCTTACACTTGACATCCAGATTGCTCCTTCCTGTTGTACCCTAAAGGCACAAGTCACCATTGAGTCCAGTCCGGGGCCCCCTAGGGCCTTTGTGAAATGCCTCCCTGCCCTGCCAGTCTTGAACCTCACGGTTTGGTGACCTGTAACCACAGAAAATCATCCGCTACCAACACACCCAAAGTCCACAGCACTGCAGAGAGAGCAGGAAAACGCCAGTGAGAAGCTCTCTTTGGGAAGGGGCCCCTGAGCTCTCCTGGCCCGTAGGGCTTCGTGTGTGCCGCTGGGAACCAGCCAGGCAGCCTTTGGGGGAAACATCCCAAATCCGCTGTCTTCCACTGTCCCCGGTCAGCCCCGGGAGACCCTCCCTTGGTTGTGGCCCTCCGAGGTGGCTGGGCGGGTCCCTCCAAGGTGACTGGGCGGGTCCCTCCCAGGCCTGCCTCCATCTGGCAGCCCCAGGCAGCAGGTGCTGAGGTGCGGCCCGGGGCCTGCTTTCCGCTGAGAACAGGTGCCGTCGGCCGTGATGAGCGTTTCCTTGACATCCCTCCTCTTCATCGTGTCGTGGGCTTCCGATCAATTCCATGATCTCCAGTCAGTCACAAAGATCTCATGGAGCCTGCTTCGTGTGGAAGGCGCTTTCCCGGCTACAGACCATGTCTCTGCCGCTGACCCCAGACCTTGACTTCACAGCCTCCCCGTCCCCGCCGGACCCTTCGGGGAAAGTGAAGCTACCAATCAACGTGGAAAAGCCAATGTTCCTCCCAGTGCCCGGGCCGCTTGGTCACAGGTCCCGGGCTTCCTGGGACATGCACAGGGGACTCTCGCGGTGGGGAGGGCCATCGAGCTGCTGGTGTGCCCCTTCCTTAGCTCTCACTGACAGCTGTCAGCTCCCATCTGCGGATGTGCATCACGGTCACGAGTCTGTCCTCACCAACACCCCGTTGCCTCTTGCTGGCTGGAACTGGGTCACTCCTGTGGTCAGGGACGGCGGTGCCCTGGCTAGCATAGGCCTGGGTCCCTGAAACAATCCCTGGTGGGGCAGGGGTGCAGCGAAGAGGAGCGGAAGACTCTGACCAGAGATGGCCTCGGTGCCCATTACCCTGGAACAGTGGCAACTACCCAGCCCACCCTCTCCTTCCCCCTCGCCCCTGGGCAGCCTCTGTTGCTCCCTTCTCTGCTGCGGGAACACACAACTGCGATACATCTGTCTGCCTGATTACCTCCTGCTCACACTACAACACATATCCTCTTGTCACCTCCTCCGAGAAGCCTTCCCTGACGGCACAGTGTAGGTGTGCTCTGCATCTCTGAATTCCTTGGCCTCTCTTCATCACAGCACCTGCCTCGTCTTGTCACTGCTGTCATGCATGGCGTCCCGGCTGTGGGCCCCTCCGGAAAAGTTGTGTCTTATCTCCCTATATCATGGAATTGACAGGAAACTGACAAGCATTTAATGGAGACGGGGTTCTGCGAAACCCCAACCCAGCCCAGCCCAGCTCAGCCTGGGCCCTGAGTGTCCGTAAAGTAAGATAATGAGGAGGTGGGTGAACACAGGCATTGTGGGGGGACCCGACTGCTTAGGAGCGGCGGAGGGGGGACGGAAGCTAGTGTGCTTCAGAGGGGGTGCCCTGAGGTGTTCACCTGAGTCCAACGACTCTGAGAGACCGATGGCAAGAAAAAACGGGGTTTGTCAACAGCTGTGTACTGATGGGGGCTGGGCAGCACTGGGCAGGGGGGGGCTGCGGTCACCCCCAAAGCGACCAGAGCCAGGAAAAATTCTGGAAGCCCTGGGGCAGGGGGGTAGCTCCAGGCCCTGCCTCTGCCCCTGTCTGAGGACGTGCGCCCACTGCCTGATGGGAATCTCTCACACCCGTTCTGACTAGCAGGTCTCTGGCATCCCAGGGCCTGCCCTTAACAAAGGAATTCCACTTTCCTGCCAGTCTGTTAGCATCAGAACAGCCTCTGTCCATTCATTCTCCATTCTGAGGCCCAGAAGAGGCATCTGAAACATAGATCAGAGGGATCGCCCCTCCACCTAACACCGTCTATGGCTCCCCATTGCCCTGGGAGACCATCTAGGCTCTTCCGGGCTGCTCCCAGCCTCGTTGTCTGCACCACCCTCCTCTCCAGACCTGCACATGGTCCCAATCATCTGAAGCTTGACATCAGACTTTCTCGACCAGAGAACCCTCAGCACCAGACCAGAGTGTGGACCAGATTATTCTCGATTGTGGAGACCTGTCCTGGGCACTGTAGAACGATTACCAGAGACTCTAACCTCTGCCCCTGACACCCCTACCCCTTAACCGTGACAACCAAACGTGTCTCCAGACATTGCCACATGTGCCCCGGGGGGACAGTCACCCCGGCTGGGAAACACTTCCCTAAACGCCCTGTGCTCTTTCCCTCTGTGCTCGTCGCTCCAAGGACCTCGCTCGGGGCACTCACCCTCCTCGCCAGCTCATCTCCATTTATTTTTTTATTTTTATTTAAAAAATGTTTTTAATGTTTATTGATTCTTGAGAGACAGAGCATAAGCAGGGGAGGGGCAGAGAGAGGGAGACACAGAATCCAAAGCAGGCTCCAGGCTCCGAGCCATCAGCACAGAGCCTGATGCGGGGCTCGAACCCACAGCCCTGAGGCGAAGTCAGACGCTCAACTGACTGAGCCACCCAGGCACCCCAGCTCACCTCCATTTAGATGCCTCCCCATTCTTCTGTCATTGCTTTGGACATCCCCTTCCTTAGGGCAGCTTCGTGGCCGGCTCTGGCTCCGCTGGCTGCCCTCCTGGCGGCCCTCCTGCTCACACACTCACCAAGGCTTCTCCCTCTCGTGGTGACCTGCCCCGTGTCTGCCCGCCAGGGGGTGACTCCCGGACGGCGGGGGCCTGGTGGCTGCATCAGGGCCAGCAGGGCCTAGAGGTTCCGTTTTAGAATCTGTCCTTCATGTCATCCTGGCCTTGGGCAGGTCTGGGGGTTCAGGTACTTTTATTCTCCATCAAACTCTGGGAAGACGAGCTGGACGGATCCCTGGGGCCGGGGTCGGCAGGTCCCCGCCCTGGACTTGGGGAGCCGCCCCACCCCCCCGTTCCCAGCAGCTCCTCCGGCCTTTCCATCCACGTCCAGACGCAGCACGTGCCGTCCTCCCTCCTTGTCAATCCAAATATCCTCGCAGCCAGCAGTCATGTCAGGGACCCCGGCGCGAGGCTCCCTGGACGGCAGGGGAGACGGGGCCTGGGTCCCTGGGCAGGGCGGGCACCCCTCTGGACGGTGGGAAAACGGATGTTCAAAGACATGAGTGACTTGTCCAGGGTAACTCAGCTCAGGAAGCCCCGGAGCCTGGATTCAGACTCAATTCCCAGCCCCATCCCCCCAGGCCCAGCTCCTTCTTTTCCTGGAGGAAAACAGTCCTCAATGGATACACGAAATACGGTCTCTCCCGGAAGTGGCATAGCACCTGGCCAACAAAAGGAATGAAGTGCTGATACATGATACAACATGGCTGAACCCCGGGAAGGTTCCAGAAGTGAGGGAAGCCAGGCACCGCAGGCCACATGGCAAGTGATTCCATTTGCATGAAGCGTCTGGGATAAGCAAATCTGTAGAGACAGGAAGGAGACTAAGGGTTGTCCCAGGCTGAGTCGGAGGGGAGGGGAGGGATAAAGAGTGAGCGCTAGAGGGAGAGGGTTTATAGCAGGGGTGATGAAAATGTCAAGTTCACTGTGGTGATGGTCATAGGTATCTGTGAATGTACTAAAAACCACTGGGTTGTCTACTAAGTGGGTGAACTGTATACTTTAAGTGGGTGAATTCTCGGAGCGCCTGGGTGACTCAGTCAGTGAAGCATCTGGCTTCGGCTCAGGTCATGATCTCACGGTTTGTGGGTTCAAGCCCCGCGTCAGGCTCTGTGCTGACAACTCAGAGCCTGGAGCCTGCTTCAGATTCTGTGTCTTCCTCTCTCTCTGACCTTCCCCTGCTGGTGCTATCTCTTTCTCTCAAAAATAAATAAAAGACAAAAAAAATTAAGTGGGTGAATTGTATGGTATATGAATTACATCCCAACAGAGCTGTTAAAACTCACGCAAACCTAACATGGAGAACGCACATATTTTTTTAAAGTTTTATTTTATTTTTGAGAGAGAGAGAGGCAGAGAGAGAGACTCCCAAGCAGGCTCCATGCTGTCAGCAAAGAGCCCGACGTGGGGCTCGATCTCACAACACCATGAGATCATGACCTGAGCTGAGAATAAGTCAGACGCTTAACCTACTGAGCCACCCAGGCGCCCGAGAATGCACATGTTATCACGATATCTGTTGTGTTGCGAAGGGCATCTTTCTCCCCCACAACTCTTTATTTACATGCGGGTTTTAGCAGGGATTCCCTGTTTGCAGTCCAGCGCCTTAAATCCGCAGCTCTCAAACTTCTAGCATCCATCAGAATCACCCAGGCCGCTGTCGAGAGACATACGCTCCACCTCCCCAAGTTCTGACTCAGCAGGTCTGGGGGGCCCGAGCGACTGCATTTGTAGCACGTTCCCAGGGCTGCCGCCGTCCAGGACCCCCTCTCGGGGGAACTGGTGTCTGAACTCTCTCATGAGTTCTGAGGGCTTTTCAGTTGCTTTGCTTTCCTTTATAAGTTTTAAAAATGATATCATCCGCAAAGAAGGCCAGTTCTGTTCTTTTCACTCTTTGAACTCACGACCCCGACATGAAGGCCCACGCTGAGATCAGGAGTCTGGCGCTACCCAGGCGCCCCTGTTTCTCCACTTTGTAAGTTACGCCCTGTTTTGTCTCCTGGTTCCGTGTGGCCGGGGGTCTCTGCCGCAGGTGGGTTCAGGCACCGTTTTCTTGATGATGTTTGCTGTCTGCCTGTGGTTGATGTCTTTCATCGAGTTCAGAAAGTGTCATTCTTTTCCTGGCTTTAAAAAAATGATGGTTAAAAGTCAGAAGTACACTTGTAAATTTCACTAAATGCCTCTCCGGACCTCCTGAAATGAAACGTTTTCGTATATTTTACATTTCCTTAACGTATCAATGTGGAGATGTAATAATTAGATGATCTGATGTTTATAGACTCTTGCATTCTTGGAGTAAAACCTATATGGCCATAAGGCATTTTTCTCTTAATTCGCAGCTGGATTTCACTGGCTAATGTTTTATTTAAGACTATTATCTCCACGTTGACCAGTGAGCCTGGCCTACGGTTTTCTTGTTTCGTGTCTTTTCCCTGAAAAACCTGCTATCGGTTACATCAGCCTCATAGATGAGCAGGAAACCTTCTGTCTTATTCAATTCTTTGGAACAGAACATAATGACCTCAACGCTCTTAGACCAAATCCTTCCCGTCAGGCTGTGTCTCCTCTACCCACCTTCCTTCCAGCCTCCCCCTCCACTGCCTGCTCTCTCTTTTGCCCTCTCCTCCAGGATCTTGGTTTTCTTTCAGGCTTTTGCTTCCTCCTGCCACAGGGCTTTTGCACACGCTGCTTGCGCCCTCTGGGAAATGTTTTTCTCTCCTCTGCAGGCTTACTTAGATTTTCAGCGTCCTGGTTTCAGCCCGATTGTAGCCTCTTTCCTCGACTTCCCTGTCTGGGTCAAATGCCTCCACACTACACTCTTCCTCACCACGCGCCTCTCTTCCTCCACTCACCGCATTTGCAAGCATACCTTTATTTATATGATTTTTATTTAAACAACTAACATCTGTCTTCCCTCACTAGATGGCCAGATTTTTGAGGACAGGGACTGAGTTTTTGCTTGCCTTCAAACTCCCAGAATGCAGCACGGGGCCAAGAACGTTGTAAGTAAAAATGTCGTGAATGAATGGAAGAACTTCCTCCTCACAAGGAAGTGAGACAGTTTCACTTGTGTTGATATCACTTCCTAACGACCCCAGTGTTTGCCAGAGATTTTTAAATGTTTACTTCTAGCATCCTTAGGGCTTCATGTAAGAAACCTCTCTTTCTCAACACATCATTTCTGGTCAGTATCTCCTGGTACTGACGTGTAGGTCAGATTAGGTTCTGGTGGTTCGCTCTGCCTTCCCTCCCTCCCCGGCCCCCACGCCTCTAGTTTCTGCACTGCCAAGCTTTAATCTGTGTACTCTCGGAGCGCCTGTGTGACTCAGTCGGTTGAGCACCCGACTTCGGCTCTGGTCATGATCTTGCGGTTCGTGGGTTCGAGCCCCATGTCCGGCTCTGTGCAGACCGCTAGATCAGAGCCTGGAGCCTGCTTCGGATTCTGTGTCTCTTTCTCTCTCTGCCCCTCCCCTGTTCATGCTCTGTCTCTCTCTGTGTCTCAAAAATAAATAAATGTAAAATTTTTAAAAATTAAAATTTTACTGTTCTGTTCTGTGCTTGTGCTCTGTTCTGTGACTGTGCTTTGACCATCAGCTGATTTTAAACAAATTCAAATCAATGGCCAGCATTTTCGATATCATGATGATATGACAATTCTTCATTGCAGATGTAGGAGGAAGGAATCTCACGTTGACAAGTGAAGGGGTAACGCACGATTTACTATTATTATTATTATTATTATTTATTTTTTAACGTTTATTTTTGAGAGAGAGAGAGAGACAGAGCATAAGCAGGCGAGGGGCAAAGAGAAAGGGAGACACAGAATCCGAAGCAGGCTCCAGGCTCTGAGCTATCAGCACAGAGCCCAATGCTGGGCTTGAACTCACGAACCGCAAGATCATGCCCTGAGCCAAAGTCGGACACTTCACTGACTGAGCCACGCAGGCGCCCCAGTGCACAATTTTTAAACATTTCATGTCTTGATTTGCCTTCTCCTATCCCTGGCATTGTCCATATCTTTGCTACAATGATTGTTAAAGAGGAATGTGCCTTTCCTGTTGCAGAAGTTCTTTCTTCCAGAGCCTTCCAGCTTCCTGACTCAGTTTGCACCACCGGCTTTCGAGGTGCTTTGTTGCAGAAGTTCTTTCTTCCAGAGCCTTCCAGCTTCCTGACTCAGTCTGCACCACCGGCTTTCGAGGTGCGTTGTCATCCTGTGATCTTTCTTCACACTGGGTGCGGGTATAACTTTTAGTTTCTTGGCTGCGTGGTGCTGTCCTCCTTGGTTCCCTTCTGTATCTTACTGGAGACATGTCCTTGGGTGTATCTTCCAGGGTGGACTGATGGATGGGGAACTTTCTAGCCCGTGTCTATTTGGATTTGTCTTTACTTTGCCCTTGCACTTGGGCCTGACGGTCTGGCTGGACGGCACCGGCCGGGTGGATTCGCCTGAAGACAGCTGCTTTTTCCTCTTTTACAGGTCCTTTGATTTTTTTCACTATCGAGGATTTTAGGATTTTTCGACATCTTTGGAATTCTGAAGTTCTTTCAGGACATGGCATTTCACCTAGAAAGTATGCATCTTTTAAAGCCTTTCCCATTCAATGCTGGGTCAGTTGGTGACCTGTAGTTTGGAGACTCAAGTCTTTCTTTAGCCCTGAGAAAGTTACTTCCATCGTTGCTTTATATTTTTTTTTCCTATATTTCTGCTGGGCTTTTTTTTCAAGGACTCTTATTAGAAAATGAGGACCGGGGTGCCTGGACGGCTCTGTCAGTTAAGCGTCTGACTCCGGCTCATGTCATGATCTCACGGTTCACGGGTTCAAGGCCCCGATCGGGCTCTGGGCTGTCTCCGCTGTCAGCATGGAGCCCACTTCAGATCCCCTGTCCCCTGCTCTCTCTGCTCCTCCCCAGCGTGGTTCTCCCTCTGTGACTCTCAAAATAAAATTAAATAAACTTTCAAAAACAGTGAGGCTCCATTCTACACACGTATTAATGCTAACTTTGTTTTGTGTGTGTGTGTGTGTGTGTGTTTGTTTTGTGTATTCTCTTGCCTTTCTGCCCCATGTTTGAAGATGTCCGTGGCTTTATCGTCTACACAATTGCTCTGGTGTTCAGCGGTGCCCATGTTACCGTTTTTCGCATTGTCTGAATGTTTTTGAGAATTAGGACTCTTTATTTCCAGGACATCTTTGCTTTCTGATTGCCCCTGTCCAGTATGGGCTGCGTTCTCTTGTGAGGATGTTCAGGAAGCGGAAGTCTGTATCCTTTCTCTGGAGGCTGAGCCTGGAGGAGGGGCAGGTGGAAGGGAATCTTCTCCAGGTCTGAGCAGCCGCTGCAAGGAAAAGATAGGGCTCTGGGCGCAGAGAGATCCCAGCCCCCCCTTCCGCATGGGGCATGGACCAGCAGGATGATCTTAATTCCCGTGGCCTCAGTCTCCCCATCTGTCAATGGGGAAGCGCTTCCTACCTCGATGAAAGGAGTCACGTGGGCAAGGCCCCTGGACTTGCACGTCGGCTGTGAATGAGTCTTCATCAGTTAATCCAGCGCAAGGCCCTCCACGCTTCCCACACCTTTTCACCAGAGTGGAAAACTGCCTTTTGTTTGTCTTCACCCCAGACCTGTCTGGCTTTTTGACTATATATGTGTGTGTGTGTATTTTAGTCATTTCTGGGCAGCTTCTCATGCATATTCAAATCCCAGCAGTTAGGACTGAGAATGATTCAAATGTTTGTTGCACCGTGTAATTGATCTTAATATAGCCCCCGTCACCGAAGGCTGTGGTTCTCCGCCAGCCTCCTCAGCACCCCCACAGCCCGTCTGGGCCAAGGCAGATCAACAAACCGGATACACTTCCGCCCTCAGGCCTGACAGGAGACTCGCTGGTGGGGCTGGTAGAGCCCTTCTCACCCTCCTGGGCTTTTGTTTTTTTTTTAATCCAGTGCCTGGTTCTTTGTTCATCATCCTTTCTAGACACCACATAAGGCAAGGGGAGTGTGGGGGAGATCGTGGGTGCCCCTAAGCTCTGGGCAGAGCTGCCTTCTTCCCTAGAGCCCCAGGATTCAGATCCTGAATCCCGCGTGCTGCAGGCCGTATGGACAAAAGGAGTGTTGTAGGTCACGTGATAGAAAGAGACCACTTCTGGCCACCCTTCAGCCCCTCTTCCTGGTGTGAGAGCTGGGACAGGTCACCCACTTCCTCCTGTGGCCCGATGGCCTGGGAGGGGGTTCAGTGTAAGGGACGTACTAGGGTCATAGCCCGGATGACCAAGCGACCAGTGGTGTGAGCTGGGGTGAATGTCCCCGTCCACAGAACGAGGTGGTGGCAATAGTCCTGAGCTGAAGGAAACGTAGCACCTGCAGACGCTCGCCCCTGTGTGGGGCAGGACGGGGCTGGCGAGGGAGACCCGGCACTCTGCGGGCTCAGACCTGGAGCGGGGGCTCAGCAGTGTTTGCAGGATGAACCAAGCTGAGCCAGAGGCTGGAGCGCAGCCCCCTGCAGTGAAGGAGGCCGAAGCAGGACTGGGAAATGGAGCCTGTAACTGCAGGGTCCGGGGTCCCTCATACCAACATGTCATCATAGTTAAAGCCACACAAGGGGACCCAGATGCTGAAGGATGGCCTGGTCTGCACAGAGCACCCTATGGGGTTTGGAGGGGCTTGATGGAAGCTTCCACGACCCTCCCCCCTCCTTCCTCCCTCCTCACCCCCTCATTCCTCCCACCTTTTCTCACTGGGGAGCCCCCAGCCCCCAACCCCCACTTCCTGGACGGGGTGGCCCCTGGCACGTGGCTCTGGCCCTTAGCACTTAGCCTGAGACACCAGAGCCCAACAGAGGCCAGTCTGTGGGGAAGGTGCCTTTGCGCTTGGACACCCGAAGCTCTTCCTCCAAAGGCTCCAGGGGAACAGGGAGTGGATCGGCTCTTGTCATGAAGTGTCACCCACACCCATCCACAGTCTCCTCCCCACCATCAACAGGCTTCCTCATTCGGCCTCCAGGGATCAGCCCGAAGGCCACCTCAGACCACAGTGCCAGTCTCCTGAGCTCCTGGTGCCCTGGTTTACGTGCTCTGAGGTACCCTGCCTTCAGCCGGGGTGAGCCTCGCAGGGCACGGAGACTGCGCTCCGGCCAAGTGCATAGAGGGGCAGCGTGGGTGGGCATTCTCACAGGTGAGCCTGTACCAGAACCCCCTCAGGGGGGAAAACACACACCACGGGCCACCCAGAGCTGGGGGTGACCATCTGCATTTTGAAGTTCTTCAGGTGATACTGACGGTGCTGATAGGGCACCAGGCTTTGGGAACCACTGGCTTAGGGCCGTGGGAGCCTGGGTGGGGCCAAGAGAGCAGCTCCTGGCCACTCAGTGTGGGACCCATCAGTCTGGAGCTTGGACGTTCGGCAGGCACTTCTAGAACTGAGCCCAGAGACTAAAGACCAGCTGCTCAGCCTTCTGGCCTCCCCCAGAAAGGACAGTGACTCCAAGGACGATGGGGAGTGTGACATCATAAGAAATATATCTTTGATCTCGGTCCCCAGTTCCTGACACAGAGATTCTAAAATGCCTGTCGTTTCCTGAGTGAGGGCAGTGATAGGAGTGTCTACACAGAGCTGCTAATTCCCTTGGAATTGCCTGGGGGATGGGAGCATATTTTGTTCTAACGAGACAACCCTTGGTGGCTCCTGGGTAACGGCAGGCCGGCCACCAGAACAACCCATGGTCAGAAGCTTGGAACCCGCAGCCGCATTCTCTGGGGATGAGGGGGGCCTGGGGGTTGCATTAGCGACGGATCATGTCCACGTGCTGATGTCCATAAAAACCCCTCAGCTACGGGGTTGGGAGAGCTTCCGGGTTGATGGACACATCGGCACTTCAGGGGGTGTTGCACCCCAACTCTGCCACCTAGCTCGCAGCCTGGAGGAGGGCGGAGATGTTCCTCACGTTGAAATAACGTTCCCCCACCCTTGCCAGCACTTATGTGCGCACACACACACGCACGCAGGCATCCGCTTCATGGCCCCAGAATGAGAATTTCTCAGCTGGGAAGATTTTGGAGACACCAAGTTCAGTCTTTCCCGTTTTAGAGATGGAGAGACCAAGGCCCAGAGGAAGGTGACCCCGTTTAGTCTTCTATTCGGCGGGCTCTGACGGCGTGTTTGTTCCTCTGCTGGCTGGTGAGCTGATGGTGATGAATAAGAGTAAGGCACTGGTTCCCGGAGCCCAGAGGAGCGAGGGCTCCCCAGAGGAGGGTGCAGGGCCCCCAGGGGGTGCTGACTATGCAGGGGGGCCGGCCCAGGCCAGGGAAGCCCCTGCAGAGGAGAAGGTGTTGGATCTGGGCTGTGAGGGGCATGTGTGGTGTCGTGTTGTCTTGTGGGACTTTGTGGGCCCAACACATCTCATCCCCAGCCCCAGGTGTCAGCTCAGGAAGTGTGAGTGGGATGAACGGACATGAAGCAGTCCCATTCAGGAGACCCCAAAAGGCGACTCAAAGATGACTCTGGCTAAACCAAGGGTGCGACTTGTAGACACTGGTGGAAGGCAAGTTCCTGTTGGGGACTGTTGGCAGTTGGGGCTCAGATTGGAAAGGGCCTGGACGGTCAGGGTCTGTAGGTCATTGGAAGCGATGGGCACCCTGGCACCAGGGCGTGGGAAGGACCATTCTTGAGAACCCACACCAGGCCCACTTGCCAAGCCTCTTTGGGGCTGGAAAGTTTAAGGTTGTCCCTAGGTTGAGAATACAGTTGGGGAAAACCCAGCCTAATAAATGGCCTCATCTGACACACGTGACATATAACGTGGTGGGGGCCACCAGGTGCACTACCACATGACTTCTAGAAACTTACCATCTGGGTAGAGAGGTGAGCTGTCAGGCTGCGGGATTCGTCCCCGGGAGGAGGCCTCCGCGTGCTCATGTCCCTCCGTGCTGTTCCCATCTTCCCAACACCAGCAACCCAAGTTGTACGGGGAGACATTTGCCTTGTAAAACACATCGAGCTTCAGCCCGTTTACCCTTGTGGGATAGAAGTTTTAATCTGTTGGATCTGTACTTCCCTTAGACACGCACAGGGAGGGGCTTCTTGGGATCCAGCCTTAATCCACTCTCCGTGGGATCACTCATGGGTCATGGTCATCCATGAAATTCCTGCACAGCCCAGCCAGCCGTGCCTGGGCCCGAGAGTTTGAGATGAATCAGGTCCTGGCCTTAGGAAGGTGGGAAAGAAACATGGTCCGTGTAGGGTGTCACCCATTCCAAGGAAGGATGTCAAGACAAGAAAAGGACCCCAGACTCTCAAGACGCCCAGAGCCCTAAACCAAAGTTTGGGGCTGATGGTAAACCTCTGTGACATTTGGATACAGGAGAGGCTCTGGAAGTCCTCTGAGGGCTCAAAGAGTGGGATTTCCGAGACATCTTCATGGATTGGGAGGCAAATGGAAGAGATCATTTGAAATAAAAGCTGTCTCAGACATTGCCAGCTTTCTGACCTGTGTGCACACACAGTTTCTTGCTACTTAACAAGGTCATGACATGGGGCTGAGAACTGGGTCCTGTGAACCCAGCTGTCTCTGAACTTTTGGACGAGACACGGTCTGGTGGAAAGAATAAAGCCTTGGGAGCCAGCAGACCTGGGTTCACACGCTCACTTACTGATTCTGGTACCTCAGAGGGTGACTTAATATCTCTGAGCTTGGAAGTCACAGCCTCTGGGGGTTGTGGTTACATGTAACAGGATGTACTGTCCGAGCCGGAGAAGGTCCCTGACCTCTCCCCACGCCGGACTATACTATAGGCCCTCCAGAGATGCCTGTAGGCCCTGCTTACCACCTGACTCATGAGCACCGATGGAACAAACGATTCTGCTCGGTGGAGGGGACCCCAGGACATTGGCTGTTCCCCTGGGTTGCCAGCACCAGGCACTCTGAGGTTGAGAGGGAATGGGCTGGGGCGCTGCATGGGCCCGAGGAACACATCCCAACGGTGACAAAGAACAAGGCTCCAAGGGGCTTGGGCTGGGGACTCCGGGTCCTGACCAGGCTTGGGTGGGGGCAGGTACCAGCTTCCCGAGGCCCAGAGATTGGTTTCTTTTGAGCCCCAAACATCACTGGAGGAAACAACCAGAAAGAGCTACTTCCCTGTCAGTGCAGCCTCCAAAGCTGCCTCCTTTCCGACATTTTGAAAGGGGAAGCATCGACTTGCGATTTAACGGTCTGCTTCAGAGACAGTGGAGGCAACGACAGGACGTGAAGCAAGAGACAAGACGGGTGGAGAGGCTACACAGAAATAAGCCTCTCGCACCTGCACCCGGCCCCAGGCCACCTTCGCCTGACGCTAACAGCTGACACTTCCAAGTTCAAGGCAGTTGTTGCAAGTGACACGCACCCCCTTTCTCCATCCCTGACTTCTATCTGGACCACCCTCCCGAAATAGAATTATTTTGACTTCCTCGCTTTTCACATGGGAACCTGATGTGCAAAGAAGCGTCCTACAGCTCATTGGACATGAGCAGGACTCAAAGCCTACAGGTCCAAGCCCAGAGCCTTCCAGGAGCTTCCAGCACCTGCCATGCTCCCAGGTTAGTGTCCGTGGGTATCTCCCCACCAGGCCTCTCGGCTGGACGGGGACCCCGGCGGTGGCCTTCCTCATGGCCCCAGATCCTCGGGCCCAACCATATGGTGGGCAGAGAGCTCAGTCCGCTCACTGCTCTTCTTCCGCCTACGGATACCGAGGTTCCAAGGACCAGGGGGTCCTCCGAGGTCAGTCAACAATCCACGCAGAGTGTGCACGGCCTCAGAGCCTGGCAGAAGCCAGGATTTAAAGACAAAACCCCACAGTCAGCCTTTCTTACATCAGGGGAGCTTTGGGGACATGGAAATATTTCCAAGCTTTTTAAAAAAAATTTCTAAATCCATATTTATGATTTGTAATAGCAACTAAAAAAAGAATATCTACACCAACTGTCAGAAGTGGATCAATAGGAATGGATCTGGAGGAGGAAATAATGCACGTATTACAAAAAGTAAGCCATCTCCGTTTGGTTTTGAGGATTTGACATGAAAAGCGTGTGACCTCTGTACTTCTTTTGCCTGTGACCCACCACACGGAAGGCACAGCCCATCAGCCCTGTGTTCCATCTAAACACACAGAAGTGGGGCACCTGGGTGGCTCAGTCGGTTAAACCTCCGACTTCGGCTCAGGTCATGATCTCACGGTTCGTGGGTTCGAGCCCCACTTGGGGCTCTGTGCTGACAGCTCAGAGCCTGGAGCCTGCTTCAGATTCTGTGTCTCCCTTTCTCTCTGCCCCTCCCCCTCTCATGCTCTGTCTCTCTCCATCTCAAAAATAAATTTAAAAAAAAACATTAAAAAAAAAAGAGAAAGCAAAACTGCAAATCCAACCTCACGGAGACAATGAGCCATGATTCAGATTCCTCTCTGGGCACATACAGTTTTCCCCACAGGGAGCCTAGAAGCCGATAAGGGAAGCGGGGAGGGGGAGAGGGGCACATCCACGCTGCAGGGGAGAGAGGCAGGTGTACTAGTCAGCTCCAGCTTCCGTAACATCAGATACTCAGTGGCTTAAACAACAGAAATGTTCTCACAGCTCTAGAGGCTGTGATGAGGCGTGAAAGGAGCCGGGGTCTGCAGATGGCCATCCCGGTGCAGAGAGTGCCGTGGTCTTGTCCTAGGTTTACACAAGTGGAGAGAGTGGGCAGGCTCTCTGGGGTCTCTTCTCCTACGGGCACGAACCCCATCCTGGGGCCCCACCCCGATGACCTCCTCCAGCCCTAATTCCCTCCCAGATGCATCACAGTGGTATTTGAGCTGCAATGAGTGAATTTTGAGGGCATGTGAACATTTGGTCCGCAATGAGGGGGAGCCCCCTGCGGAGTCCCTGCTCTGTGCCCCCCGTGGTGACATTCGCTTGGCATCCACTGGCTCCTTGGTCCTCCCACACCCTGAAAAGCACGGATGACTGTCCCCATTCTACACGTGAGGACATCAGGACTCGTGGCACTCACAAGGAAACAGGGAGGCCCCTTTCGCTACCAGGTAAAGGTTTCATGAAGAAGAAAATTCCAAAGTGGACCCAAAGGGAGGGAACCGCCTTGTTAGAGGGAATGGGGGGCAGCTCTGGCTCCTCTCTTGTCCCCTCCCCCTCTCTCTGCCCACACAGGCTCCCCTGGGGAGGAAGAGACCGAGGAGGCCCCTTGGCAGGGGCAAAGGGGCTTGACGGACCTGGAGACACCCCGCACCCACCCCACACGCCACAGAAGGGGCTTCTCAGAACCCTGTGGCTTGTGACATCAAGCCTCTCAGGGGGCCAAACAAGTCCTGGAGGATACTGTTCTCTAGCAATTATACCGGCGCTTGAGTAAACCTTATTAGTAATTAGTTTGCCAGAGATAGCAGCCCCTCGGAGAGCAGAATAAATGGTGATTACTGCAGCCGGCCCTTCTAGCTCTCTCCTGCGAAAATCAACACCTACATGCTGGGATTTCTCTGGACCATTTTAACCCTGGAGCCTCAGGCCCAGGGCCCTGCTGCTCACCAAGCATGTCCCCTCTTTGAGACTCGGTCCCCTCGTCCCTTTGGCAGCGAGCACGGCCTCATATCCGCCCCTGTGGACTGGGGTCCTTGCCAATCAGCCGGCGTGAGGAGGGTCTCCTGGTGTGTTTCGCTGACCTGGGAATGCACGTTCGAGATGAGCAGGGGTGGGGGGAGTCCTGGGGAGCACATAGAGGGAGGAGTCTGTGACCCGGCTGTATCGGAGAGGACCGTGTGGTGCAGGACCCGGGGAGCTCACTCCAGGCTGAACCCCATTCTGAAGCCGTGGGCAGCGCCTGGGGAGCCAACGCAGGCAGCAGCCAGGCTCAGATTATTGGTTAAAAGGAAAACTTTCAAGATAGGGTGGCAGTGGTCTGGAAAGTGGCAGGAAGGGAGGAAGGCAGGCTGGTGGGGAGGCCCGGCGGTGATAAAGGGGCCATCAGGGGTCTGCCAAGGGGAGCGGTGAGTGGCGGGCCTCTGCTGACCTCACCATGGAACTCACCGGAGCCTGGATAGTGGGGAGTTGGGTGGAGGTTTGCTTCCGTGTCATTTGGGATAATTTGGGACCTGTGTCTCCCGCCCCCGTACGTCTCCATCACGTGCTGACCAAGGATGGGTGCTGCAGCCCCAGCCGTGTGTGGACTGCCCAGAGTGGGAGGGGCAGACTGGGCAGAGGGGGTTCCGGGGAGGAGGGTAGCGTTCAGGGGCTCAAGTGGGGGGCGCAGCTCGGGAGACCAGGAGGAGCGTCAGAGCTGGGAGAGCAGGACCAGGAGAGCATGAGGTCACGGGCGGGTGGCAGGTGCAGAAGGGGCACCAGAGACATGGAGACTTTGAGAGCTTGGAGTGCCCGTGGCAAGGGTGCTGGGGACCTGCGCCAGAGCTCGAGGTGGACACGGAGTGTGCCTGAGGAGTGAGCGGGGGTGAAAACGTGAAGGCAGGAGCCCAGCCGCTCTCCAGGGAGCAGGGAGAGCCCTGAGCATGGGTGCAGCTGCAGGGTAGAGGCCGTGGTCCTGAGCACAGGGGAGGGGGTACGGGAGCCTGTCCTGGAAGTGATTGGGTTCGTCTCAGATGATCCTGGACGAGAGGCCCAGTGGAGGCTGAGGCCCGCGGGGCTGGCAGGCGTTGACGCGGTCTATTCTCAAGCCTGACGTCAACTCCCTATCGGATCCTGGGTGACTTTCGGCCTCCAGAGGGGGCTCAGAGGCTCCACAGTCCAGAGCCCGCCTTCAGTGGAGAGGTTCCTGGGCGTGGAGGGCCCGGGACCAAGGGATCTGCTGGGCATCTCTGTGGGCGTCTCCTCTGCGGAGGTATAACTGCCTCCATTTTACAAGTGCAGAAACCAGCTCGGGCACAAGGTGCCCAGGCGTACCCGGTGGTAAGCGGCAGAGCCCAACTTCACCCGAGGCCGCCCGGCCCAGCCCGTGCTGTCCCCGGGCCACGTGAGCAGCACGGGAGCAGGTGTGGCGAAGGCAGAGGCGGCCGGCTGGGGGCTGGTGGCTGGTGGCTGGTGGCCGGTTGGATGGACGGACAGATGGCTGGGTGGGCGGATGGGTACATGGGTGGATGGAGAAAGAAGTTAATTTGCCAATAAACGCATCTCCCCTCTTCTGGCTGCTTTCTTCAGGGTGGCGTCTTCTCTCTTGGGAAAAGGCTCAGACTCTCATCTTCCTCCTGCTCCAGCCTGCGCCTCCTCTGAGCTGCAGGTGCAACTGTGTGTGTGTGAGTGTGTGTGCCTGGGTGTGCACCTGCGAGTGTGTGAGTGCTGAGTGTGAGTATGTGAGTGTGTGTGCCTGTGTGTGAATGTGTGTGTGAGTCTGAGAGTTTATGTGTCTTGGTGTGTGCCTGGGTGTGTGAATGTGTGTGCCTGGGAGTGTGTGTGCACACCTGTGAGTGTGTGTGAGTGTGTGCGCCTGGGTGTGCACCTGCGAGTGTGTGTGAGTGCAGAGTGTGAGTATGTGCCTGTGTGTGAGTCTGAGAGTTTATGTGTCTTGGTGTGTGCCTGGGTGTGTGAGTGTGTGCGCCTGGGAGTGTGTGTGCGTACCTGTGAGTGTGTGTGTGTGTGCCTGGGTGTGTGAATGTATGTGTCCGAGAGTGTGTGGATGTGGGAGTATGTGGGAGCGGGAGTGTGTGCACATCTGTTAGCGTATGTGAGTGTGTGTGCCTGGGGGTGTGGGTGTGAATGTGTGAGCATGTGTGTGTCTGGGGTTGTAAGTGTGTGAGTGTGAGTGTGTGTGTGTGCGGACTCCTGGGTGCATGCCTGCGTGTGAGTGTGTGAGCATGTGTGTGCCTGCGTGTGAGTGTGCGTGAATGTGTGAGTGTGTATGTGTCTGGGTGTGTGAGTGTGTGTATGGCTGGGTGCATGCCTGTGTGTGGGTGTGTGAGTGTGAGTGTGAGTGTCAGCGTGGTCTCACGAAGCCCCATGGAGATGTGATGGGTCCCTTGCTCTCTCTCGTGCAGCACCCAGACTGTGTCTGGCCACTTGACCTTCTAGACCAAACATTGGGTTCTGGCCCCAGTCTTGCCCCAGGAGCTTCTGCATTCTGCCCCCCAGGCCTCGTCCGGGGGGCCAGCCTCCTCAGCACCTGGGCATCCCCTCCCCAGGGAGCCCGGGAACTTCCAGACCCTCGGCAGTGCCCACAGGTGTCTGCTCCATGGTCATTGCCAGGCTACCTCTCTCCCCTGGGCCACACGCTGGCTCCCGCACACCAGGAAGAAGGTGGACCTCTCCAGAGCAGGGGTGTGGGTAGGGATGTGGGTGAGGAGACTCTGCTGCCCACAGGCTTCCCCAGGCCTTCCCAGACGTCTGTCTACCCGTCCCAGCCCAGCGTTAGGCATGGGGACGGGGAGGGTGGAGCACGGCTTGTCGCCCTCTCCCTCTCTCCTCCCCCCTTCCACCCCACAGGGGTCCAGGCCAGAGGAGCAGCTGTCCATTCCCAGGGTCCCAGCATGGCAAATCCTGAGTGCCCACCTCTCTCCCTGGGTCACTGGCCAGGTTTAGTTCTTGATGTGTTAGTAAGATTCAGAAAGCATTTCTTTCTGGACAATTCCTGGTTTTCAGGGAGGCTGTCCTGCTGCAGACTCAAAATCCCACTCTGGATGTCAAAGTTGGATGTTGCCTTCCTCCCTCTCTCTGTGTTTCTGTCTCAATAACCCAGATCCTCCCCGAGGAAAACCCAGGATCCCTGCGTCCCACAGGCAAAGTGGAAAGACGAAAAGCACTGTTTTAGTAAGTCCATCTCACGGTGATGCTGGTTCAGGGCTTCGAAGGCGGAAATGCCTGATTCAGACCTCAAATGTGAGAAGGGAACAGGGAGAGGGAATCGGGCGCTGAATAAACACCCCGTGTGGCCAAATGTCTTCCCTCCACCTCGCTACATCTCCCCAGTCCCTGTGAGGCTGGGATGCCACACACAGGAAGCAAGGCTCAGAGGCGGCAGGCAGCTTAGCCAAGACCACACGACCAGAGTGAGCAGGGGATTCAGTCAATTAAACTGTGACACTTGATTTCGGCTCAGGTCATGATCTCATGGTTGGTGGGATCAAGCCCCACGACGGGCTTCCGTTGACAGTGAAGACAGTGCTTGGGGGTCTCTCTCTCCATCTCTCTCTGCCCCTCACTTTCGCTCTCTCTCTTTCTCTTTCTTAAAATAATCTTAAAAAAAAAAAGGGGGAAGTGGCCGGACTTGAACCCAGAACTCCTGCTCCCAGGCCTGGGTTTTTTGCAGCGGCCATGGCAACGTTCCTCCTGGGTGTGCAACGCCGCGTGTGGCTTGCAGTCCAGCGACTGCACCGGGCGCCGACATCACCCCCCACCCCCAACCAGCGTCGGTGCTGTTTGGAAGGCAGGCAAGGACAGTCTCCAGTCCCCACGCTCCAAAGTGCAGCACCCGGTTTAGAGTAGCACGTAACACACAAGAGGGAGAACCGGGCGGTGAGAGAAGGAAGGACCCTGCGGTGCCGCCGTGCACTTCCGGGAAGTGGGGGCAGGAGGTGTTCCGGTGAGGGGAGACCTGGGGCCACAAGAGCCCTCAGCACCTCCTCCAGGAGCCTCGGGCCACCAGGTGGCCGCAGCAAGGGTGGACGGGACCCGGAAGTTACCTCCTAGCCGGGAGGTCAAGGACCAGTGAAGGGGACAGGCGCCAGTGGCCCTCGGCTCCTGGCCAGCAGCTGCCGGGTTCTAGACTTTTCTCTCTCCACCGTGGTACCGATGGCTGGAAAAGGTTCGCACAGCAGACCAGGCTGTATTTTCGTGGGCAGTCAGGAAGCGTTCATCTAGTGCATGTGATTATGTGGGTATTGTGGGTATAAATCCAGATGGTCGCTGACTATTGTTCATTTGCATAGATGCTCCTCCAGGCGCAACGCAGACAGGACGAACCATATTGCCCGAGGGCCTCAGGGACCCTCTCATCGGGCCCCCTCCTTGCCCGGGGCCTTGGCAAGGGAAGTCAGACGGGCACCCTGGGCGCAGGGCTCTGCCCCAGCCTGGCCCTCTCGCCTCTGCCCTGTGCCGCCTCTGTGTGCCCATCTGGCAGATTATGCAGAATATGGTTTTTTAAAATATATTTTTCTCGTAGTAAAAGCAATTTGCGCTTAATAAAACATGCAAAAAGTATATGCATAAGGCAGAAAGGCAAATTGGACAATTGCTAGTCACGTATTTTCAACCTTACCTGTGTCTACGTCATATCCTTATACATATTTTTACATAAACGCCTAATACATGCACTATATACCCATATGCGTAAAATACGTTCATAATTGGTCACATATTATAACATCACTTGGGATTCTGTATATTTTGGGGTCATGAAAAATTCCTCAGAAACAGAACCTTTAGTGATGGCCCGACAATATCCATCATATAAATGTTTATTTATTTTGCGGAGAGAGCGAGCAGGGGAGGGGCATTGAGAAGGGGACAGAGGGTCATCCGAAGCAGGCTCTGCACTGACAGCACAGAGCCTGATGCGGGGCTCAAACTCGCGAACCGTGAGATCATGACCTGAGCCAAAGTCGGACTCTCGAATGAGTCACCCAGGCGCCCCAATAGTCCATCATATAAAAGCACCATTCCACACAACGGGGTGTGCCGCGTTTTTCTACCAGAAACACTGCAGGGACGCACAGTGCTGTCCCCACGGGGGACTGAGGGCCTGAACTCCACAGCAGAATGTGCTACAAACCAAACCAGATGTAGGGGGCAGGATCCCGCAAGGCCTGGGCACCTGACCGAACCCTTTCCCCTTCCCCAGACCTGAAAGGGAGATGGATTTTCCAAACCATAACCCATCTTGAGCGTTAAAAACCATTGCTGATACAAAAGACCAAAATGGCCTGTCTTTTTATTGTCTAAAAGCTCTTTAAATACTAACCCCCTTTAAATGCTAATTCCACCTCCCTATTTGCAAGCCCATCACCAATTTCCTGGGACTAAGCAATCTGGCAGCTGGGTGCCCAGCAGCCTCTCACAGGTGGCCTGTGGGTGCCCGGCCAGGCGGGTGGGACCGTGGCAGTGATGCCCGCTCTGGCTCTGCTTCCTACAAGGCTTCAGTTGCAATGCGCTGAGGCAGGAAATGATCCCAGCAGACTTCCGGCACATTCCCAGGGAGCCTGAGGCCAGGAGCTCAGGACCCCGCCGCAGACCTTTCCTTCTGCCTTGTGGGGGCAGCTGACTCCACAGCGGTTTGTTTGCATCAGGAACTCCCTTGCTGTGGCCCAAAGGGCTAGGACCTATTAGGGAACAAACCTCCAAACCACAGCATGTCAGAGTTTGAGGACTCTGAGATGGAGGTCCAGAGCAGGGTACCGGCCCAGATCTTTGCCTTTTCTCTAGCTCCTCTACGGCTCTGTGGATCTTTTCAGAATGCCCCGTGCCCATTGTCAGATTTTATTCTCAAAAGAATCCTGTGGAGTAGGCAGCGCTGAGAGAATGGGTGTGAAATCACATTGGCAATGAGGCTGGTAATGGCGATGATGGTGACGGCCGTAGTGAGAATATCAGTGACCAGAGCTAACATGTACTCGCTCTGTGCCAGGGTCTCTAGTGAGTGCTTTCTAAGAATTAGCTCGTTTGGGCACCTAAGTGGCTCGGTATTTTAAGCGTCCGTCTCTTGATTTTGGCTCAGGTCATGATCTCCGGTTCGTGAGTTCAAGCCCCGCACTGGGCTCTGGGCTGTCAGCACAGCGCCTGCTTTGGATCCTCTGTCTCCCTCTCTTTGCCTCTCCCCTACTCGCCCGCTCTCTCAAGAATACATAAACATTAAAAAAAGATTTATCTCATTTAATTTTTTAAGTTTATTTATTGGGGGGGGGAGAGAGAGAGAGAGAGAGAGAAAGAGAGAGCACATGAGCCGGGGAAAGTCAGAGAGGGAGAGAGAATCCTAAGCAGCCTCCACGCCGCCTGAATCCTAAGCAGCCTCCATCAGTGCCTGACGCAGGGCTCAATCTCACAAACCATGAGATCGTGACCTGAACTGAAATCAAGAGTCAGACACCCACCCCTCTGAGCCCCCCAGGCGCGTCTCTCATTTAATTCTCGTAACAACCTTAAAGATGGAGGTTGAAGGAAGCAAATTCACACACTGCCACAATTTACGTGAAGATCTCAGACCACCCAGGAAACCTGGGGCTTAGCTGCTGTCAGAGAGCTGCTCCAGTGCTGTCTGGGGCCTGCCCCACAAGGAAGGCTCTCGAAACCAAGCCAGCAGTCCTGCCAGCGCCCACGGTGAATGAACGGCCATTCGGTGCTGGTCAGGGCTCCAGGACTCAGAGCCTTCTTGGGTTTGAAATATGGGTGGCACTTATCGGCTGCGTTGTCACAAACCCCAAAATGAGGGGTCAGAGCACAGGAGGGAAGGAGAAGCCGGAGACAGAGGTGTGGGAGGCATTTGCTAAATATTCACAAAATTCCTGCCAAATGCCCAGCACTTGGCTGACAGGTGCTAGGGGAGGGGAGAGGGCAGAGCAAGGAGGTGAAGTGATGACCCTTGTCCCACAGGGGTTTCCTGGAAGACAAGATGTGAGTGTGCCCGTGACACTCGCGTCCTCACAACAACAAACCGGGTCACATTGCTCCCATTTCACAGATGAGGAAACTGAGGCTCTCAGTGAACGAGTAACTTGCTTTAGACAAAAAAAAAGGGTGGATCCAGGAGTCATCATTTAACTAGAAGCCCAGACTCTCTCTCCTGCTCCTTCATGTCTTTTTAAATTAAAATAACAAGACCACAACAACAACAACAAAAAGAGCTACAAAAATCACGAAGTAACCTCGGGGGCAGGAGGGTGACAGTGGGTTTCCGGGTGGTGGGGTGGGTAGACTGGTCGAGGGAGGCTCCCGCCCTCAGTGGCAGGGACCTGAGGTGTGTCTGCACAAGTTCACTGGCGGACAAGAGAGGTGTCATCCCACAGCACCCAGGGTTCGGGCTCCTGTTGCCACCCCGTCCCGTGTCTCCCCTGCAGCCATTCCCACCGCTGCTGCCACCCGCCCCTCTCTGCCTCGGGATTTCTCTGTCCTGTGGGCTGCGTTTGCCACTCACAGGGAAGGGTGCAGCCCCCGGAGCCGAGCCCCATGTGGTGGCAGCCCCAGGCGTGCAGGTGTGCATGCGCTCCGGCTCTCTCGCCCTTGATGAACATCTGTCTCTGCCGCCTGCAGGCCTTCTCAGGGCCTTAGGGTCCAGTGACCCACCTGCCTGTCTGCAGTTCCCTTCACCTCCCCAATTCCTTGCGTCTTAGTTCTGTTTCAGGGTCCTCTGCTGGAAGAGCCCAGAGGGCCTTGAATACCTAGCTACGCTTATCTGAGGTCGAATAGGGGAGCCACTGAAGGTTCCTGGAGTGACAAGGCCATCACTTCACTTCCGGAGCCACAGTGGCAAAGCCTGGCACTCAGCAGAGGAACCCTGGACCCCTGTCTCTTTGAGGTCTCAGAGCCAGCAGGGAAAGAATGGGACCTGCGCTCGCACTCAGAGCAGGGGGGCTGGAGGAGGGGCAGGGGTGGGGGAGGGGAGAAGATGGGGAGATGGGGGTGGCCCCTCTCTGCTTTCCGCCCTCCCCTGTCTCTGTCTCCAGGCCCTGCTCTCCCAGGTGCCAGCTGGGGCTCTGCTGGTGGCCTGGCCCAAGGAGCAGCCTCGCCTGGGCGGACCTCAGAGCCTCCAGGAAGACAGGGCTGTGGTCTGCCTTCCTCTCTCCTGCCACATCTGGTTTCCAAAAACAGCTCCCACTGAATGAGTTCCTCCTCCCGACTCCAGCTGTGACACTTCTCGGCGTCCGCCATCTGCGCTCCAGGTCGCACTGGGGGACCCGTTCGCAAGAGAGCTCCAGCCCCGCACACGGCCCCCAGCACCTCCGCCCTGAGCGCCTCTGCACAAACTCACCTTGGGGAAAAATGCCCTGGACCTGGATCCGGACCAGTGGCCCATGGGGGACTCTTCTCTTAGCCCCCACAGCCCCAGCCAGCCCCGCTTGGCCATGAACCTGTTCCTTCCTGGGCCTCAGTTTCCCCAGAGCGAATCCCTGTCACCTCAGCTGGGCAGCCATGGCCAGCGGGATGGCAGATCGGCTCCCGCGACCAAGCGCTGCCCCTCGCCAGCCGGCTGCCCTCACGCGCCCGTCCGTGGGCTCATGGCGCGCTCCCCGCCCGCCTCGCTCTTTCGCCCTGGATCCGCGCACGCTTCCGGCGAGGACTGCTGGTCACACCCTCCCACACCAGGACGTCCCTGTGCCTTACTGAACACCTTGGTGGAATGTCTTCTGAGTTCTTAGTTCTCAGCCAATGACTCGAGCAGAGCTTTGGGGAACAGGAAAGAGGGGCTGTTCCCACATGGATGAAGCAGGGAGGGCGGAGACAGGCTGAGGTGGCCAGAGTCGCCCTGAGATGGGCAGAGTCCTCCTGGGGGTCTGTGGAAGGTCCGAGCAGGACCGCCTGGGACCCTGGGATGGAGGCTTGAGCCGCCTTCGAGGGATATTATTAAGGAAGAGGCGGAAGGTACAGTCACTAGGGGTACAAGCTGGGACCCTCGATGTCCCTGTGGCCCCCTCCCATCCCTCGGGAACACATCAGAGGTGCTGCTCCCCAGCCCAGCACTCTAACACCCCCTCCCAGAGGCCCACCCAAGCCCTTTCTGCCCTCCATGGGCTTTCCAAAGGTCCGCCCCTGGGGACAGACAAGCCCCGCCCCCTCTGCTGCCTCTCTGGGACTCAAGCTCCAGCCCCGCAGATCCAGAAGCCTGTCCCAGGGCTCACCCTCCCCTGCTGGCCTCCTCCCTCTTGCGTGGAGGCTCTCCTTTCCTCCTCTTCCCGGGCTTTCTCTCAGGCGGGCCCAATGCACATTTATGGAGGCCGACAAGGAGAAAGCAAGCCACCCCCCGCCCCCGGCTGGCTCAGGTGCCGTGTGCCCTCCACGCCTCCCCGATGCCTCGCTGCCCCTGGCCTTTGGCGGCACACCTGTGCACAGGAGAGAGGGGTCTGGCACGTGGCGTGGCACGGGGCACAAATTTAGTGGGGGGCATGTCTGCTGAAAGAAGCTGAATGGAAGGATTGTATCACGTGGAAATCCACAAGCCCCATTTTGGGGGAGAGGCCATTTCCTTATTTTTTTTAATGTTTTTTTTTTTTTAAGAGACAGAGAGAGACAGTGTGAGCAGGACAGGGAGGGTCAGAGAGAGAGAGGAAGACACAGAATCCGAAGCAGGCTCCAGGCTCTGAGCATCAGCACTGAGCCCGATGCGGGGCTCGAACCCACGAACCGTGAGATCATGACGTGAGTTGAAGTCAGACGGACGCTTAACCGACTGAACCATTTCCTTAATTGAGAGGCTTCTCTGTCCTACTCGAGCACGGCGGGACGCGATTGCGCAGCTCTCACGCAGCCCTTTCAGGCTTTTATGTTTCTGGTGCACCTGCACTGAGCCCCTCTGCTCCCCTCCCCAGTCCAAGGTGACCCCTTTGGGGTCTCACTCCACTCCCAGGACTTGCAAAGGCCACACCTGCCGTTCCTGGGGACATTCAGACACTTCCCATCAAGAGTGTGTCCTTGGCTCCATCCACCAAGAAGGTTGGGAAGTGGATGCAGGAACTTCCTGCCTCCAGGGGAGGAATAGATACAAAATCACCAAGCAGATGGGCTCCCCGATCCTGTCTCACTTCCCCCCGGAATCTCATTTCTGTCACCTTGCAGCGATACAGAATTTATAGACATCCTCCTTTCCTGCAAGGGAAAGTCAAGTCTGAACACAGACTGGGTCCTTAACATGACACTTGTGTCTCCCAAGGGTCCCCTCTGTGTCTGCTCGGGCAGGGGTCTGCACAGGGGATGGGGAATTCGCGGGCTGCCCCTCCCTCCGAGGGCACACTGCACGGCTCTGAGGTTGCAGGTATGGGCAGGGGAGGGGGGTGCGGTTCCAGAGGGAGAGATGCAGCTGAATTTCAGTTCTGCCGTTGGCTTGAAGGGACGCAGGGGTGAGTTAGGAGATCTTGCTCACCTCCAGTGTCTTCTCTTTATAAAATGAAACAGTAATACTTTCAGGACTGTTTGAGGATTGAACCCCCAAGTTACTCAAAGTACTGGTCTAACCCGTAGATCGTATGTGATAAATTCTGCTTCTTCCTTCTCAAGCCGCACCTGGGTATAGCCCCTAACAGGTGCTGCGGCTCACATCGGGGCTGGGGTCAGGGGCGGGGCCAAAGGATTGGTCAAGAATCGAAGAATCAGCTGCATTAGCCACAGTTAATTTTCAAACAGCAGCAAAAAAACACCCAGATAATTCCTGTCTGCTGAGCCAGAGAGGTGTGGCTGGGGGGTAGTGGAGGAAGGGAGGGATGAGGGGGAGACATAGAACTCAAAATATTCTATTTTCATTTCAAATAAGTGGTAAAACAAAAGAAGCAAAAGAAACTCCTACCATAGAACCAAATAAAAGTGAATTTGATTAAACATTAAGTTTTTAAAAAATCTATAAATGTACCAGGAGAAACTATTGTTTCCTGTCTACCTCTCCTCCAGGTGATGAGACTCTCAAAACATGACGGCAAAGGTAGAAACCATCAAAGAGGAAGTGGAGAGATTTGATCATAGAAAGAGAGCAGCTCTGGAGTGCCTGGGTGGCTTGGTCGGTTAAGCGCCTGACTCTTGGTTTAGGCTGAGGTCACGATCTAGTGGTTTGTGAGTTCGAGCCTCACATCAGTCTCCATGCTGACAGCACAGAGTCTGCTTGGGATTCTCGCTCTGTCCCTACCCTGCTCACATGCTCTCTCTTTCTCTCTCTCAAAATAAATAAGTAAAAACTTGGAAAAAATTTTTAAAAGAGCTCTACTTCCCAAACCAGCCATAGATACAACCAATCTACACCCTCGGAAAATATATCGATAATGTACCTGGACCATACGACCATAATATACGAGTAGTCGTTCAAAATCAGTCTAAAAGAAATACTCCAGGAAGAAATGACGGAAGAGCACGAAAAGATATCACAAAGAGGAAATATAATTGGTCAATATATGAGTAAACGTTCAACTGTGTGTTAATCAAATAAACGCTAAATGAAGTATTATTTTGCCCTGTTCTTCAGCGGGAAGTAATTCATGCACAAAGGTACAGAAATATCATCATTCTCATATATTGCTCTTGAGGTATAAAGGGATATAACTTCTTTTTTTTTTAATGTTTATTTGTGAGAGAGAGACAGAGGGTTAGCAGGGGAGGGGCAGAGAGAGAGGGAGACCCAGAATCTGAAGCAGGCTCCAGGCTCTGAGCTGTCAGTGCAGGGTCCGATGTGGGGGCTTGAACCCCTGGATCCTGAGATTATGACCTGAGCCGAAGTTGGATGCTCAACCGACTGAGCCACCCAGGTGCCCTGGGATATTACTTCTCTAGAGGCATTTTGGTGATACATTTTTAAAATCTGGATCTTTTCCATATCCTTTGACCCAGTAATTTCATCTTCGGGAATTTATCCCAAGGATAAATAATCGTGATTAGAATGAGAGATTTAGCTACAAGTTCACTCAGGGCAGTCTTACTCACCAAACAGAAGTGTACATAAAATAGAGGATTGATTTAAATACCTTTAATATTATGCGATCATTAAAATAGTACAGTGGAAGGATACTACACAAGAAAATATATGCGTGTGAATATTCCTCATGTACATACGCATTTTACCATTTACACACACACATATGCATTTGTGTGTGAGTAATATGTAGGTGGATGGTCAGCGACACCCAGAGAAGCTACTATATGTTGTTAGCTGACACATGAAGTAGGTTACAAACGAGTACGGTGTTCATGATAAGTCCTGATGCATTTTTTCGGCAGTAATACTGTATATCCACTGACAGCAATGATCTTGGGGAAATAATTTTTATTTTATCCTACTTGGTTCTCAGCATTTTCTATTTTTCTCTGGGATAAATATATATTATGTTGCCACAAGACAAAATTCTTATTTTAAGAAATTTTTATTTAAAGAAAAGGACGCTCTACTTTGCTGCTGATTATATTGTCTTAAGTTTAATTCTGAAACGTAAGGTCGTAAAGGCGATCGATGCACCGTGAATTCCAGTTCGTGGATCAAAATGCCTCCTGCAGAAGGTAGCGAGGCAGGACATCTGGCCGCAAAGTCTCCTCTCTGGGAAACACGAGTGGAGCGGAAACATATTTTAAAGTAGACGGACTCTATTCAAGGCGTTTAAATTTAGAGCCAAGATCAAACAAGTTGGGGAACATTATCATACAAGTATTATAACTTCAAAATAAATTGTACATTATACTTAGAAGATACAAAAATAACATAACTATACATTGAGCGTAAGAAAGGAAGAGAATGTAAACGTGTCATCTTCAGTGAGTTGAGACACTATGTAAAATTTAAATACACGGTTATAGTTATTAGTCTAATTTAAAAACTTTCAGGACCTTGATTCAGGTTTTCTCAATCTCAACACTATTGACATTTTGAGCCAAATAACTCTTTGTTCAGAAGACTATTCTATGGGGCGGCTGGGCAGCTCAGTCAGTTAAGCGTCCGACTTCGGCTCAGGTCATAATCTCACAGTTTGTGGGCTCGGGCCCCGCTTCAAGCTCTGTGCTGACAGCTCGGAGCCTGGAGCCTGTTCCAGATTCTGTGTCCCCCCTCTCTCTGTCCCTCCTCTGCTCATGCTCTCTCTCTCTCTTTCTCAAAAATAAATAAACTTTAAAAAAGAAAAGAAAAGATGACTATGTGTATTGTAGGCAGAACCAACATCCTGCCTCCACCCACCAGCAACCAGTAGTATCTCCCCTTAGGCCCCTAAAGCCACAACCAAAAAAGGTCTCCAGATGATGCCAGATGGCTCTAGAGAGACAGCGCCTCTAGGAACCACCACCTCAGAGGCATCATTTAAGAACCTTTTCCCATAATTGGAAAAATAAGTTATCTAAAATTATGAAAATAGTAAAGGGCCAAAGACGGCCTTCAAAGTCCCATCTGGCTGTAAAATCTCAGGCTCTCTGCATTCTCTCACCGGCGGTGGCTTTCTTGGCTGCCGTCACTGTCTGGATGAGCCATCACGGAGCGGAAGTGTTGGCGGCCACCGGCAGGGCTCTGGGAGTCGGGTGGGAGCCAGCAGGGCGGTGGCGATGGTGGCACAGGGGTGCGGGCGACACTGGGGCCAACTCCAGGAAGACGAGCGGCGGTCCTAAGAAGCGGGGTGGGGGTCACAGCCAGGGCTTAGACTGTGTTCCCTGCATCTTGCGGCCTCCCCAGGGAGGGGGACCCCGGCGTCCCGCCCACGGCCTCGTCGCTCACCCCGGCCTGGTAGATCCCCTCACCCCTGGCCGCACCGAGCAAAGCTGAACTGAGAGATCGTTTGCACCCAGAGATGGAAAATGGGGGGGGGGGGGCAGTTGGCCATCGCCCCCCTGGATCCAGGGAGGTAGTTCTGACTGTGAGCTTTCGCCATCCCCAGGGGATGACACTGGGTTTCCAGACTCGACCACAGCCCAGAGTTGCCTGGAATCCAAGAGATGGAGGGCTTCTCTTCACTCAATGAAGCTCTACATGAGAGTGACACCTCGGCTAGGGCAGACATTTCAAATGGAGTCCCGATCCCCCAGGCGGGGTATGGCCCCACCCCTCGCGGTGCCAAAGGAGCCTCGGGCTTTGGACCGTCAGGTCCCTGTCCCCGTTACAGCTGAGGGACGCTGTACAGGTGCCAGCGATCTATGTACGACACGGGCGCTGGGGACAGGCCCCCACACCCTGCTCCCAGCCACCCAGCGAGCTGGCCCGTCAGATCCCTCCCTTAGGCACGTGAATGTGGGAGCGCACAGAGAATCCGGGTTAGCAGGGGGAGGTGACAGTAAAAAGAACCAGGGAGAGACAAGCCAGCAGAAGCCCTAAGAACAGCAGCAGGGCAGACCCGAGAAGGGCAGACGTGAGCTGCCGTGGAGCCGTGAGGGGGCTGGGGAACCCTGGCTCCCGGGTCAGAGCCCCAAGTGCTCCCAGGACGGGCTCCCAGGACCCGCTCCTGCCCCACCCCACCCATGCAGGTGTGACTGTGTGGCAGCTGGAAATTCCTAATCACTTAAATTTTTTTAAATGTTTATTTATTTTTGAGAGGGAGAGAGACTGAGTGCAAGCAGGGGAGGGGCAGAGAGAGAGGGAGAAGCAGAATTCGAAGCAGGCTCCAGGCACAGCTGAGAGCCCAGAGCCTGATGGGGGGTGGGAGGGGGTCGAAACCATTAACCATGAGATCATGACTTGAGCCGAAGTCGGGCGCTTAATTGACTGAGCCCCCCAGGCGCCCGCGCCCTGAAATTCTTAATCAGTTTTGAACAAGGTTGTCCATGTTTTTTCATTCCGCGCTGAGCCTGCAAATTGTGCATTGTGGGTACAAACCCTGCTCTTTTCATTGTTACTAAGGTAACATTCATGTAACACGACATTCGCCGTTTTAACCATTTTAAAGGAGACAGTTCAAGGGCTTTTAGTACAATCCCACCGTGA
This sequence comes from Helogale parvula, assembly GCA_004023845.1. Lineage (NCBI taxonomy): Eukaryota > Metazoa > Chordata > Mammalia > Carnivora > Herpestidae > Helogale > Helogale parvula. Next base: position 45,574 of record PJEM01003745.1, read on the forward strand.
TGCCATCATTATGCGTACCTATTTCCAGAACATGTTCATCACCCACAAAAGAAGCCACGCTCCATTAGGCATTCAGCTCCCCCTCCTCCTCTTCCCCAGCTCCTGATAAGCCCTAATCTATTTTCCGTTCCCTGTGGACCTGTCTGTTCTTGACATTTCATATGAATGGATCGTACGATGCGTGGCCTTTTGTGTCTGGCTTCTTTCCCTGTGTTTTCAAGGGTCATCTGTGCTGTGGCAGCCCTTTTTAAAAAAAATGTTTATTTATTTTAGGAAGAACGCGAAGGGGGAAAAGCAGAGAATCACGACAGAGGATCTCAAACAGATTCTGCGCTGACAGTGAGCCTGGCACGGGGCTCAAACTCACGATCCGCAAGATCCTGACCTGAGCTGAAGTCAGGCGCTCAGCCGACTGAGTCCCCCAGGCGCCCCGGAGCTGCATTCTTTTTTACAGCTAAAAGTGCTCATTTGCTAATCCATGCACCTGTCCGTGCATATTTGGGCTGTTTTTATTTCTCGACTATTCTAAAATAATACTGCCGTGGGGTGCTGGGAGGGGAAACACTGGTGTACAAGTTTTTGTGTGGCATACGGTTTCATTTCTCTGAGACACGCACCTTGGAGAATTCCGGGGTCAGAGGGACCGCCAGCCGGGCTGATGCCCCCAGGGGCTGCCCTGCCTGCTGTCCACCAGCAAGGACGACCACTCCGACGTCCAGTCCTTGTCACGCCCGGTTCTCTTTGTTTTGATTGTGGCCTTCTTAGTGGGCGTGAAGTGACAGCGCACGGCGGCTTTGACTTGCATCTCCCTGACGACAAATGATGCTGAGCGTCTCTCCACGTGCCCATCGGCCGTTTGTAGGTGTCCCCTGGACAAGTGTCTAGCAGACCCTTTGCCCGTCTGCTACTTGGCTGCTCATCTTTTTGTAGTTGAGTTGATCCCTGAGTTTGGATTTCTTTGAGATTCCGTCTCCCTTATTTCCCTCCTCCTCCCGAATCCTCACAATAGTCTGTCTCTTCGGGGCGCCTGGGTGGCTCAGTCGGTTGAGTGTCTGACTTTGGCTCAGGTCATGATCTCACAGTTTGTGGGTTCAAGCCCTGCATTGGACTCTGTGTTGACAGCTAGCTCAGAGCCTGGAGCCTGCTTCAGATTCTGTGTCTCCCTTTCTCTCTGACCCTCCCCTGCTCATGATCTGTCTCTCTCTGTCTCTCAAAAAAGAAAAAAAAAAAACAATGGTCTGTCTCTTCTTTTATCCAAAAAAGAGCACAGATACTAAACTTTCTACAGTTGCCTCCCCCTTTCTCCTAAGCTCCCCCAAAAAGCGAATCTCTCCTTGGTTTAGCTACCACCCTGCCCAGCCCTCGCCCCCATACTTCCCCTTTGGGCAGGGTCGTCCCGGCTCGCTTGACAGTTGGGCCTAATTTTAAATTCACCCCTTAAACCTTAGACAATTAGCATAATTCTGAGACTTCCTTTCCATTCCGGAGGAGACAAAGCCGTGTGCCTCACTCAGGAAGGGATTCATTAAGAAGCTCATCAGTGAGGGGCTGTCCATGGGGCACCCACCCCCACTGGAGGGGGTCACCAGACACCAGCAAGCAGTGACACCCCGTCTTCCTAAGCCTGACACGATGAATTTCATACTCTGACGATTTCCAGCCTATCCCCAAAGGACTGACACGTTCAGATTGTGCTCCGGACTACATTATGCTTCTTCTTTTTAAAAAAATGTTTTACTTTTGAGAAAGGGGAGGGGCAGAGAGAGAGGGAGACATGGAATTGGAGGTAGGCTCCAGGCTCTGAGCTGTCAGCACAGAGCCCGACGCCCGGCTCGAACCCATGAACCGTGAGACCTGAGCTGAAGTCGGACGCTGAACTGACTGAGCCTCCCAAGCCCCTCCCCCCCCCGACCACATTATATTCCTGACAAACTTGGAAAACAGTGATTTCTCCTGACACAGTCTCACGGCGAAGGTGTTTGTCTCTGGCGTCCCAAAGTGCTGAGAGCCAGGCCACCAGCCCTCCCCGCTGCTGGGGGCCGCGACGTCTTCATGCAAACAGAACACTGGGCACGTGTAGTAACTCACCCTGCCGCCTTTTTCCTGGTCATAAAAAATGACTGTGGTGGGGGCGCCTGGGGGGCTCAGTCAGTTGAACGTCTGACTCTTGATTTCGGTTCAAATCACGATCTCACGGTTCATGGCTTCGAGCCCTGAGTTGGGCGCTGGCAGTGTGGTACCTGATTTGGATTCTCTCTGTCTGCCCCTCCCCAGCTCACTCTCTCTCTTTCTCAAAATAAATAAATAAACTTAAAAAAAATGACTGCGTCTTCCAGCTGTGGTACATTTTGGAAAAGAGGGAATAAAATCGAGAAACTTCTACTGCAGTTCAGACTAGTACTCAGCACCGAAGTCCCAAGTAGAGATGGCGGGAAAAGCCACATGAGGCCTCAGCTCCCTGCAGTTCGGGCCTCGGAAACCCCCTCGCCGCTCCCTTTGGGGAATGGGTTCCCACCATGATCCTCAGACGCACTCAAGGCCCTCACCCCCTGCTGAGACATCGCGCTCCTGCCAGAACGCAAGAGGGCACAACCCGGGGAGCCCAACACAGGGTCCTGAGAAACCTCGGTCTTGATACTGAACTTGGATGGCCTTTAATAAAAGATAAAGAGAAAAAAAGTATGAGTCTCCCTTGAGGAAGGAAGAAGGAACTACAGACTGCACTTTACTGCGTGGGGCCGGGCGCTGAGAAGTCCGTGTGGCGACTGCGTTGGCCCTCGGGGCACCTGACATCTTCACACGTCTTGTACCCATTCCTGCTTCCCCTGAGCCCCGACACCTACAGAGGGCAGAACTCCCCTGCCTGTTTCAGCCCTCCCTCCTGCCTCCCTCCTGTGGGAGGCTGCCTGCTCTGTGCCAGGACTGGGGGTGAATAAGCCTTGGTCCAGTTTTCCAGAAGTTCGATCTGAAGAGACAGATTCGCACAGAAGTAACCGTGGGCCAGGCAGATGGTGACGAGGGCTAAAATAGAGGCTCATAGACTGTGGGATCCGCGAGAGGGAGAGACGGACCGTGAAGTGGGGCGGGGTGAGGGCATCTATAAAGATGCCTGGGTGACGTGGGTGTGGGGCTGGGCCCGGAAGAACACTGGAAACCGACTGTTGTGGAAGCTAATGACAATAGCTAACATTTGGGCCCAGAACTGTGCTAGGCACTTCACATGTCTTAACTCACTTAACCCCCACTACCACCCCTGGGGGAGGATGCTAGTATTAGGGGTCATTTCACAGGTGAGGAAACACGGGGCGTGGGGATGTGACGTCATTTGACAGCAGTCACGTGACTCAGAAGTGGCGGAGTAGAGTTTGGACGCTGCCGGTCTGACTCCAGGGTATGGCCGGGCAGAGGTGTTCGGGACTCCGTGGGCACCCAGAAAACACTGGGGGACTGGCGAGGGGCAGTGGGGTGTGTACGGTGAGCTGACTGTCACGCAGAGAAGGGCCTAGAATACTGGGGTGGGAGACTGAGACAATCCATGGTGGGGGGGCCTCAGCAGTGGCTGAGCCGGGGACACCGGCAGAGTCGCAGTTGCTAAAAATCCTAGGATGGGGACACTTGGCTTTGGAGAGAGAGCAAGAGAGGGAGAAAGACCGCTAAGTCACACACTTGAGGAGACTGAGTTTCGTGTGTCCAGACGTGGAAATCACAAGCGGCTCACACATCACACAGCGAGGTTCACTAGCCTGTGTAACTGATGCTGGGAGTAGCCGCGGGGGGGCGAGGGGGGGGGAGCACAGCCCGGCAGCCCCGCCCTGCTCCGGGGCGCCCCCTGGCCACCAGGAGCTGTGTCACCTCGCTGGCACCCGGAATACCACCTGGGGAAGTTCTTCCTAAATGACAGCTCACAGGATTCCTGAGTTTACTCTGCTCTTCCCGAGCAATATGGAACAAAGTCCGTACCCCTCGTCCCCACATGTCTCCTGATGTGGTATCCGCCGCCTCACAGTGGGGGTGAAGCCCTCAGCAGCCCCTTCGCCTGTGCCCCTCTGCCCCTTTTATAAAAAGATTAAAATCCAGAGTGCCAGGCTTTGACCACAGGCCCGATCTTCCCTCCAGGCAGGTTCTGACCTCACGCCTGGGCCAGAGTCTCCTTCCCTCTGTCCATGGTCAGCTAATCCCTATGACCTGGCGGCTAGGCATCAAGGCCTCTTCTAGGACCCTTGCATGGCGGAAGACAGAGGGAGAGCCTGGAACGCAAGGTCACCTTGAGCTTCCTGTCCACCGGGGGATGGGCACAGGGACAGAATTTAGTGCCCCTTGGTCTCAGGGAAGCCACCTGAAGGCAGGTCCTCTGTACTCATCACGTGGGGTGCAGTGCCTCTCCCTTTGGACCCACCAGGGAAGTCGGCCCACACAGGAATGTTCCAGAACACCCAGGTCGTGGACACTCTCCTGCAGAGACTGTTTTTCAAAGATGTCACTTCCCAGGTCCTGCAGTCTAATAGCAAGGAAATGCCATTCCTCCAACTTCTTTTTTTTTAATTTTTTTAAAATGTTTTTTATTTATTTTTGAGAGACATAGAGAGACAGCACGAGCAGGGGAGGGGCAGAGAGAGAGGGAGACACAGAATCTGAAGCAGGCTCCAGGCTCTGAGTAGCTGACAGCACAGAGCCCGAAGTGGGGCTTGAACCCACGAACTGTGAGATCATGACCTGAGCTGAAGCCGGACGCTCAACGACTGAGCCACTCAGGCGCCCCCATTCCTCCAACTTCTGACAAGCCTCGGGTCTCTGGGGAGGCGGGGGAAGGGGTACAAAGTGCCTTCAAGTCGAGTTTCCCTATGAGCTGTTCCTTGTTCCACTGCTCAGCCTTCTTTCCGAATGTTTCAGACCCACACAGCGCTGCTCCCGGGACCGTGCCTGGGGCTCTTCGAGCCGGAGCCCACGAGGAGGGTGCTAGCTGGGACATGGAGGCGTCTGTGACCGAAGTGGCCGGGCTCTAGGGGGCGGCGCGAGGAAGCAGACCCCTGCCTTACAGGATTGTGGCGTGGCGGCAGGTGCGTCCGCCAGCTGGCGATAGGCCCGGATGCCGACATGAGGGGGGCATACGCTTTAGGCCCATGGAGTGCCACGATGGGCCATGTTGGCAGGGCCAGTGCTCCCTAGGACTCCAGGCCCTGGATTCTAGACCCTTCTCCTTGTCCGCGGACACACTGGGGGACTGGGGTCCTCTGCCCTTGCTCCGTCGGTTGAGACCTGCCCTTAACATGGAGCTGGTGATGGGGGAGGCAGCCTTTCCACTTCCCGGATGTCTGGCTCTCCTGCTCCTGATGTTTCTGGAATGAACCGATTCTGAGCTGTAATCCGCTATCATAGCTTCGGGTGTGCCCCTCGGCCCTAACTGCAGGCGCAGAGCAGTCTTGGAACAAAGGAGGAAGTGTGGCTGGTGGGGCTTCTGGAAGCCGGGGCTTTGTGAAGGGTGGGGGCAGGGGCAAGCTTCCCCAGCCGCCTTTGAAATCACCTCACGAGGGCTGTTTCCTGCTTCACGGCTGCGTGGGACCAGCCCTCGGAATAGATTTCCAGCTGGTCCTGTTCTAGACTGAAGTCAATTTATGTTGAGTTAAAATATCAGAAACTATATGCCTGGAGAATTACGTGCCTCCTTCTCCCCCACCCCCTCCAGGATGGGAAGTTTGAAGTGACAGGAGCTACCCAGAAAAAGGTGAGGGTTAGGGCCCCACGTCGTCCCCCTGTGGACACACATGTCACCTCAGTGACACACCAGACCCTCCTCGGTGGGCACCCCATGCTTCGTGGCCCATAAGCCTTAGAACTGCGTGGCATTCCAGTTCCCATTTTCTGGAGGAAGAAACTGAGGCCCAGGGAGATGAGAGGGCTCAGCCAAGGTCATTTACTTCATTGACAGAAAAGCTGGGGTTCAAGGCCAGGCTTCCTGAGCTCAGAGTCCATTCGCACCAGGCCACAGGCTGCCTGAGGCCGCAGCTTATCCAGGCACAATAAAACGTGTTTAAAAAGTAACTAGAGGGGCGCCTGGGTGGCTCAGTCAGTTAAGTGTCCGGCTTCGGCTCAGGTCATGATCTCCCATTTCGTGGGTTCGAGCCCCACATCCGGTTCTGTGCTGACAGCTCAGAGCCTAGAGCCTGCTTTGGATTCTGTGTCTCCCTCTCTCTGACCCTCCCTGCTCGTGCTGTCTCTCTCTGTCTCTCAAAAATAAATAAAAAACATTAAAAAAGAAATTTAAAAAAAGTAACTTGAGAAAGTTTGGCCACTGTCCTGGCCCCGTGAATCACCTGCTGTGTTTACAACGGGATAAACTGCACTTTAAAGATTTGCAATTGGTCTGAGAATAACTAAGGTTTGCAAAAGCCCTGACAATGTTCCTTTTGGGGTTTTTTTTTTTAATGGTGTTATTCATTCTTCCTTTCCTTTATATTTAAGCTTGAGTACCAGTGAGAAGCGGTCCATAAAGCCCCGAAGGGCACCTGCTCGTTAGTCCAAGGAAGGGCAGGTACACTGGCAATGCTTGGAATTTTGTCCCCAGGGGACAGGTCTGTCGTTGGACAGTTTCAGACGCAGATAGGAAGTGGTCATCAGGGCCCTTCTGCCCTGGAGTTGTTGGGGTGCACAGCTGAGGTCTTGGTCCTCGGGACATCAGTGACCGTTTTGCCCTTGAATTTACGCTCCCTCCTCAAACTTGTCGGTGACCAGGTTATGAATTCCCCAGATTCAGGGTGATTTCCACCCCTTCAGTGGTTCAGGATTAATTTTTTTTAAGAGTGAAAGCATGACTTTCACAGAAATATGAAATGAACACAGGGCAAAATTATTTTTAATTTTCTTTTTAATGTTTATTTATTTTTGAGAGAGAGAGAGAGAGCATGAGCAGGGGAGGGGCAGAGAGAGAGGGAGACACAGAATGCGAGGCAGGCTCCAGGCTCTAAGCTGTCAGCACAGAGCCCAACATGGGGCTTGAACTCACAAACAGCAGGATCATGACCTGAGTCGATGTTGGACCAACTGAGCCACCCAGGCACCCCAGGGCAAAAAATTTTTTTAACTAATGAATGAGATATCCAGTAAGATTAAAAAATAAGGGGCACCTGGGTGGCTCAGTCGGTTAAGCCTCCAACTTCAGCTCAGGTCAGATCTCACGTTTGTGAGCTCGAGCCCCGCGTCAGGCTCTGTGCTGACCGCTAGCTCAGAGCCTGGAGCCTGCTTCCGGTTCTGTGTCTCCTTCTCTCTCTGCCCCTCCCCCCTCTCATGCTCTGTCTCTCTCTGTATCAAAAATAAATAAAACATTTAAAAAATTTTTTAAAAAGCAAAAAAATAAATAAATAAAAGTGTAAAGGAAAATCCAAAGAAGGGACCTCTATGCATATGCATACACGTACATATCTGTGTATATGTCTATATGCATGCACCCAGGGGTGCAGAAATAAATTCCCTGTTAGATGCAAGGCTGGCTTCTTCCCGAGGGGTGGTGAGCAACTGCAATTTGAAAGGACAAAATTATTTACATTTCGATGAACAGAAATAATTTGCGTCACACCACCATCTGCTCTCCACAGTTAACTTTAATCTTTAAAAGTGAATAATAATCAAAGACAATGAAAGACACAAATTCCTGTAAATTAGATAATCCAGGAGTATCTCTTATACAAAGTCTAGCAACCCATCAAAACGACATCTGATCTTTTTTTTTTTTTTTGCCCATTTCAGAGTTTGTCATTTTTTTCTTGCCAGGTCACATGCCCTGAGACCAACCAACTGTGGCCAGGGTGGCAGAGAGCTGTGACCAGCTCTGCCTGGGGGCAGGCATACAGCTCGACACCCTCCGCTTCGTCCAGACGGCAGAGATATATAGATCGACCACAGCTACAAGGAGCCCATCTGAGGATACTGGGGTCTTCCCCAAGGACGGCCAGATGGCTTTGTTGGAATGCCGCCACCATCTTGTCCACATGCTGTCCACCGCGAGAGCTGATAGCCCATTGTCTTCGAATTTTCTCTTGCTCACACTTCTTGAGTGCAAAGCCCTGTTTTTAAGCAGTTCCCATGTGTCCCTAAGTTTCTAATGTTTTCTTCTGGTCCAGTTTTCCGAAATCTTCCGACTACTGACCTTGTTTGCCCCGCATACGCTACGAGTCCAAGCCGGGCTCCGTCATTGCTGCTGGTGTTCAGCTATAATCATCGAGCACAGAGCCGTTGTTTCACCGGGCTTTCCTTCTGGTGGAGAAGGTGAACAGCACACAGTAGACAGATACATAATATCATTATTTCCAGTAGTGACAGTTCTCAGAATTTAGATAATTGGACCAAAGCTGATGGGGCAAAGAAGGGTGGGCTGGTCAGGGGTGAGACCACATTTTAGCGGGTGAACCAGCCCTGCAGAGACCATGGGTCAGAGCCCCCCCATGCAGAGGGTCAAGCATGGATGGGGTCTCCAAGAAAGGGGCTCTGGGAATGAATTCATCCCATTGACAGTCAGACATACACAATATTAAATCCTGCTATCTTTCAGGTTTTACCAAATTTCAGGCATTTAAACTGTGATTACACTTTTTTTCATTTTGTGCTCATAAAATCATACTGGTCAAGGTAGTAGAGTGTGATGTATTTTACTGAACAGTTTGTTGGTTTGGTAGATAACCTTTACATATTTAGGCTCATGGTATGAGGGACTTCCCTTGTGCCAGGTCTCCAACTTAGAAGCAGGGCTGGTCAACTGCAGAACACCTCCCGACCAGCCCCCTGTGGGTCCTCCTTGGCTCTGGATGTAGAATGAAAACCCACAGAAGGTAAGGACCTACTCGAGGGCAGGATGAAGCCAGGCCCCCCCACCCAGGCCAGTTCTGCCTGCGTTTCCACCACCAACACGTGTCCTCACACACTGAGCTCTGCTCATCCCCCAGTGAGCCCATCTGGCTGAGAAGAGCTTTGCACCTGTTTTACCCCTTACTCCCAGACAAACCAGCCTTGACCCCCCAATGAATTTCTGCTATTGGTAAGGGCTCTGTTTTCTTCCATGGGGAACAGAAGCGGGGGTGGCTCATTCTGATGTATTAGGTCCAAAAGGCCAAGAGAAAATGTAAATGGCTTCAAACCCACTGAGAGAGTTCTGGCGACAGGCAGGAAGCACAAGTCCACCCTTGGGCTCCCCCTGCCTCAGACTCTAGGGTGAAGCTTCCCAGGATGCGAAGTGGGATCGGCTACCTGAGCTGCAGGGACCACACTGGTCACTGGCAGAGCATCTTGGATGGGGACTCGGAAAGGCATTTAAAAGACATAGCAAGAGTCACTCACCTCTGCAGGGGGACTTCAGTAGTGAGCTACTATCAGTTCCTTCAAATGAGTGCAGAGTGTGGGAAACTGTTATTCCTGGACAATTAGCAATCCAGCTTTTCCTTAATAATCCTGAGATGATCTCACCTGATCTATTCCAGGTGCTATCTCCCTGTATCCTGCATATCTAATTAGCATCTGCTCCAGGAGGCAGCGGGGGAGCAGTCATCGGCTGCCAGGGCCCCACAGTGCCTGCTCCCACTGTGCTCAGCACGGGGCCACACGCCCTTTGGAGAGGAGAAAGACGGCACAGAGGGGTCCACTATGCCACAAGGCAATGACCGGGCTGGACCCTGGGGATCAGGGTGGGCGACGCTGGAGCTCAGCATGGGAGGGGTTGGCTGTCTCCAGCTGGGGCATTGAGGGGACCTCAGGGGAGCAGGGCTGGGGGTTCTAGGTGGAAGGATCAGCACTCTCCTGGTTTACCCTCATCTCCCTGTACCTTGGCTGGACTCCGAGGGGCTGACAACACAGAGCATTGGTGGATTGGCTCCTGCCTGGGCGGGCACGGGCTTCCTGGCTCACAAGAGGGTCCAAGAGCCCAAGGCTGAACAGATGCTGGCGGTGGTCTCTCTCCATGCTCCCCAGGTGCAAAGGCAGGACAAACCTTCCTGAAATGCAGCAGGAGCTCTTTTGCTGGCTCTCAGATCAGCTTTGGCTATCAGGAGGGGGCTGATGGCACAAAGAACTGTAGGGCTAACAGCACAGAATTCAGCCCTGTGAGAAATGACTAAGTTCCCCTTTCTACCACCATATCGCTGTGTGGCTCTTCTTCTTTTTCTTTTTTTTATAATCCTACTTATATTCTGTTTAAATTGTTTTTGGAATATCTAGTTTCGCTAGACCATGCATTCCTACACAGGGGATATTACCCCCAAGAGGGCAAAAATTGGCTCTCAGGGTGAAAAATTGTTATTCTTTTTATGTATAAAACACAGATTGACATACGGAGCATGAACTGATGTACTGTGTGTCTGTGGTGTTAAAGATTTGAGTGGGAGAAGTGAAAAGGAAATCAAAGTCTCAAAAGGCCATTTAGGAACAATAATAAAGATATTCTGAGAGGTGCTGGGCTCGATGGAAAGGTGCCTGATGGCCCTTCCCCCCGAATATTTAAGAAACAGGTCTGAGGGCGCCTGGGTGGCTCAGTCAGTTGAGCGTCCAACTTTGGCTCAGGTCATGATGTCACGGTTCGTGGGTTCAAGCCCCACGTTGGGCTCTGTGCTGACAGCTTAGAGCCTGGAGCCTGCTTCAGATTCTGTGTCTCCCTCTTTCTCTGACCCTCTCCTGCCAGCGCTGTCTCTCTCTGTCTCTCAAAAATAAATTAAAAAACATTAAAAAAATTTTTAAGGAAAAAAAGAAACAGGTTTGGACGTGAGGTTGGGTGCTGTGCAGATTAGAAAGGACGCATAATTCGTCCATTTATTCAGTTGTTCAACAAGGAGGCATGAGCACCTATTACATGCCAGGCGCTGTTCTAGGTGCTGAAATCAAAGTGCCTGTGCTCAGGGGTTTCCTTCTAGGCAACAGACAAGAAACAGTAAGCTGATGTACCCGGTGTCCGTGGTGAGAGGCACTCTGAGGTGAGCACAACTTAAAACGGGGCAGTTAGATAGGGTGTCACCGCACAGGTGAGGCCGGGGTAAGGTCCTGAGGGTGGGGAAGCTGCCACAGCAGCTCTGGGGGCCGTGGTTGTCGTCAGAGACAGCGTTCCAGGCAGAGGGCCCTGCAAATGCAAAGCCCCTAAACAGGAGGGTGCCTGGTATCTCCAGGGGGCAGCAAGGTGACAGGCGAGGGGAGAAGAGGAAGTGGCGAGAGCAGAGGGATGGGGTGGCATGCAGATCATGCTGTCCCTGGCGGGCACCATGAGGACTTGGGCTGTCACTCTGAGTGAGGTAGAAGGAAGTCCGTGTCGGTTTTGAGCAGGGAAAGATATGTGCTGACACATTTTAGAAGGACCGCCCCAGGGGCCGCATTGAGAGCCCACTGCAAGTGACAGAGGGGGAGGCAGGGAGGATGGAGGCCGTGCCCAGGGTGGCCCAAGCCTGGAAGGGCATTTGAAGGTGCAGCTGCCAGAGGCATTAAAGGCTGCACTTGGGCAGTGGAGAAGCCAAGGGACTGGAGCCCTAAATAATGACCTAACTACACACAGCTTCGGGAGCTGGAAGAGAAGTTATCAGGGAGAAAAACATTCTTCTCCCTTCTGGAAAAAAGATGATCATATTGGGGTACGCATGTGCGTGCATCTTCCAGGACAAGATGGCTGACTGCCCATTTGCAAAAATCCTTGGATGGTCAAAAGCCATCCTTCCCAGAAATCCTTTGAAGTTGGCAGTAAGGAAGTTTACGAGGGGGTAAACTAGTAAACTGCTGAGAAATAGAAGGGGCCCAGCAGCACCCCCAAACCACGGTGCATCTCTGGAAGTTAGAAAGGCATGTAGACAAAGTGATAGACACATCAGTGAAGAGAGCCCAGCTCAGAGCTGGAGAGACAGAGAGAGAGCGAGAGAGAGAGAGAGAGAGAGAGAGGAATTATGGGAGGGAGCTCGTTTGCTCATTTTCAAGGTAGAACCACCAAAGGTCTGAAAGGGACATAACAGGGTGGGAAAAATGACAGAAAATGAGAAGATTCACCCCCACAACGTGAGCACACATGTGCCCCCTCCGAGGCTGATGCCAGGCAAATGCTCCTACAAAAACAATAGCTTCCAGGAGCACCTGGGGAGCTCAGTCGGTTGAGCATCTGACTCTTGGTCTCAGCTCAGGGCATGATCTCATGATTCATGGGTTCAGGCCCTACATCAGGCTCTGCACTGATGGTGTAGAGCCTGCTTAGGATTCTCTTTCTCCCCCTCTCTCCACTTCCCACATTGCACGCTCGCTCTCTCTCTCTCTCAAAATAAACAAATATATGTTAAAAAAGAAATCAACAGCTTTCTGGAGTGGCATTTCCTGGGGATAAGTAGAGCTGCCAGTTGTAACAAACCTCCCAGGTACAGAGTGCGCATTCTCATTCCGAGAGAAACTGATAAAGGCAGGAGCTGTTCCCTGTAGTTAATCTTCTCGGAGCTTCATTGAAAATATAAATTAAAGTAACACTGGCCAGACACCCGCAGGGGAACGGCATGAAGGAGAAGGACCAAGATGAGCAAAAGGCCCCGGGGAAACCGACATAATTTGGGAATGAAGGAAATCTTTAAAAATAATTATAATTAGTATCCTCAGGGGAAAAAAAGGAAATATTACAGCAATAGAAGTAAAACACTCTGGTACAAAAGGAGAGAACTCAGAGAGCATAAGGAGTTTGTTGAAATAAAAAAAGATGTCGTTGCCAATGTTATAAAACAACAAAAGCATGGCAGTGAGAGAAAGTCAAGGAAACCTCCCTGAACAGAGAGCAAAGAAGGACATGAAGAAAAAAATCTAAGCACTAAGAGACACGTGAGTTTCAGATGGTGTGACCCAAATGGAGAAGAACCTCCCAACCTGGAGGGCACAATGAATACAGATGAATAAGAGATTCAAACCTGGATCTACCCTTCTAAAAATATAGAACGCCAAATGTAAAGAAAGGACCCTAAAAGCTGACAGAGAAAAACCATTATTTTTTTAATCTATTTATTGTTATTAGTATTATCATTATTTTTATAGCTACTTGTTTGGCTTCAGACATCTCATCAGCCACATTGAACGTGAGAAGACAATGGAATAGGGCCTTCAAAGTTCAGGCAGAAAATTCTTTCAATCCTGCAATTCCATACGAAGCCAATCAGACAATAGAAAGTAGAAGAAAAGAGGCTTTTGTAGACATACAAGCAACCTTCTCTTTGCCTTCTGAAAAAATTACCCAAATCACCTAAGAAGATGAGAAAGGCATCTAGCTGTTTTGTGTTTGACACATGGAATTAGGACCAAGTATTTGATGTCTGTATAAAGATTCTGGGATCAAGTTGTGTCAGCAGAAGCTGGGATGCAAAACAGGTCGTCAGGCCAGAAATCAAAATGGTCAAATCTGGCGCAGATACATGAGAGATATTATAATTCTTGGCTGCCCACAACATGGCCTGGGAATCCTGCACTTTCTGGTTGGCAGTATCTCATGAGGAAGCAGACAAGATGTTGGCTCACAGACAGTCACCTGAAGGTTTGCGTCAGCCTAGGGGACCTGTTCTTATGGAGGCTCGCTCGAGGGGCTGGAACATAGATGGTGGCTCTTGGCGTGAGGTCTGAGTTCTTCCTTACATGGGTCTTTCCATGCGGCTGCTTGATGTCTTCATGACATTCCAGAGCAAGTGATCCAAGAGAAGTAGGGAAAGTCACACACTGTCACTTCTGCAACATTCTACTGATCCCCCAGGCCAGCCGTGGTACACTGTGGGAGATGACTACACAAGGGCAAGGGACTAGGAGGCGGAGACTGTTGGCGGCCATCTTGCAGGCTGGCTACTGCAGTCTGCCCTCTGACCCCCATAATTCAGGCGCCTCCCACATATGAAATATAGTCCTTCCTCTCAAGGACCCTCAAGGTCTCATCTTATTACATGTTTAGTTTCTCTGTGATGGCAATAGTCTTTTCCCAAGTATTAAAGTCTCCTTTAGTTAAATTCTATATTAACAATAAATTACCACAAAACTTAAAAGCTTGAAAGAGCCAAAGGTATTTATTTTCTCTTATGGTTTCCGTGTGTCAGGATATCAGAAGTGGTTGTCTAGGTGGTTCTGCTTCAGGGTCTCTCAGGAGATGCATTGCGGTGTGAGCCTGGGCTGCAGTCCTCGGAAGGCTCCTCTGGGCTAAAGGAGTTTCAGAGGCTCTCTTGTATGACTGGCAAGCTGATGCTGGTTGATGGCAGAAGACCTCACTTCCCAGAGCACCTGGGGGCTCAGTCGGTTGAGCATCTGACTTCAGCTCAGGTCATGATCTCATGGTTCATGAGTTCGAGCCCCACATTGGGCTCTCTGCTGTCAGCGCAGAATCTGCTTCAGATCCTCTGTTCCCCTCTCTTTCTGTCCTTCCCCCACTCATTCTCTCTCTCTCTTTCTCAAAAATGAATACGCATTTGAAAAAAAAAACCTCAGTTCCCTTCCATGTGGGCATCTTCACAGAGCTGCTGGAGCGCCCTCACAACATGGCAGCTGATCCCAGAGAAGTCAAGGAGGAGACTGCAATGTCTTTTATGACTTAGTCTTGGACTTAGTCTCGGAAATAACAGTCACTTCTATGGTATTTTCTTGGTCGGGTAGACCCACCATGATTCAGTGTGGGAGGGGACGATCCAAGGGCACGGATACCAGAGACGGAACATCATAACGAGCCATCTCGCAGTACCAAAGCAACAGTGAAACAAGGCATGATTCTGAGCCGAGAGAATGTAAGAAAACGGAATTCATTTAGAGTATTTCCTTTCCAAAGTCACCAATTTAGTGACAACATTTTATTTCCTTCTCTATTATTAATGAGTTTTACATTGAATATTGTCTGCACTGTCATTGTATTACAGACACTTTCTGTTTGATTTCAATGTTAAACATGTACAAAAATCATGGAAGACTTGAAAAACTAGAAATACAGACTCTCAGTGTTTGAACAATAACAATAGGAAAGCGATGGGAGAGCAGGAAGCGGGGCTGTGGGCGAGGTGGGGAGCAGCAAGCAGAGGCGGGGAGCAGCGAGCAGAGGCGGGGAGTAGCGAGCAGAGGCGGGGAGCAGCGCAAGGACACGAGTTCTCCATCGCACACGGGGAAGCACAGGCACTTCCTGCCATTGGCGGATCCACAAATAAAGGTTTATGTGTAGTATTGATACTTACGTAGGTGGCCGTTAGGTTCTTAGGTAACCTCAGAAAAACCATAGATACAACTTTTAAAATCGCAAGGAGATGGGCGCCGGGGTGGATCAGTTGATAGCCTGTGACTCCTGATCTCGGGGTTGTGAGTTCGAGCCCCATGTTGGGGGTAGAGATTACTTAAAAAATAAAATGTTTAGCATGTACGTCAGGTAGAGAAGGACAGATACCATATGTTTGCACTCATAGGTCTAACAGGAGAAACCTAACAGAGGACCATAGGCAGAGGAAAGGGGGAAAGAGAGCTGGGGAGAGAGAGGGACACAGATCATGAGAGACTATTGAATACTGAAAATGAACCATGGACTGAAGGGGGAGGGAGGGAAGGGGGTGATGGTCATGGTGAGGGGCACTTGTGGGGAGAAGCACTGGATGTATTATGGAAACTAATTTAACAATAAACTATTAAAAAAATAAAATGTTTAAAGGGAAGCAAAAATAACATAACAGGGAAGGGGACAAAACACAAGAGACTCTTAAATGTAGAGAACAAACTGAGGGTTGCTGGAGGGGGTGTGGGTGGGGGATGGGTTAGATTTGGAAGGGGATTAAGGAAGACACTTGTTGGGACGAGCACTGGGTGTTACACATTGGGGCTGAATCACTGCATTCTACTCCTGAAATCATTATTGGACCATGCTAACTTGGGTGTTCATTGAAAAATAAAAAAATAAATATAAAGATAGATAAATAAAATGTTTTTAAAAAATAAGAAATTGAAAGAAGTCGAGAGAAAGAGGTGGAAGCTAGTAAAAATGATCTTAGGGTGTTAGTATTTGTGGATGAGTCAACAGATATATAGATATGACATCAAATTAATAAAGCAAAAGGAAAGGACTAAGCATTTTATTAAGACAAACCAAAGCAAATCAGGTAAATGGTTTTTTAACCTTTAAAACATATATTACATGCTTTATGTATACTGCTTGATATTGTGGCTCAGAAATTCTAAAAACGTTGTTCATATCATGACTTGTCATTTTATTACAAAGAGCATCATGGCAGAAAATGCATAATTGTCGGAGGAAGGTAGCTCTGTGCTAAATGACCTTTGGGAAGGTGATTTGGGGCAACAAATCCCATCTTTCTCCACCATTCCTAAGTGACAAGCATGAGATTTGGAAGAAAATAACTCCTGTGATTCACTGAAAAGCTTTGAGTTACTTTACAGCCGTGCTCACAAAGGACGGCTTTCCCAGACTGACTGTTTGCTGAAGATAGTCTACCCTTTTGTAATCGTCTATTAACATTTATCTTTTGAAAATGTGGGGGTTCCGTTTTTGTCTTTTCCAATTTATTACAATGTTGGTCATTTTAGAACAGAACCTGCTGCTCCAACGGCTTTAGAACTCTTCTGAAAAGGAAGCTATAAAAAAATTTTTTTTCCTAAAAAGAAAGGGGGTTATCAATGGTCTCACTAGGGAGATAAGAAAGGAAAGAAATGGACGTGTTTCTAGACATTTCTCTGTCCTTCAAATCCTTCTGCCTGCCCTCCCCCCACGTCTGCTCCAGCCAGATAGAAAATCTATTTTGAATGTGAATCAGAGCTGAGCCCCATTACCTGCCAATTTTTCATAATTTCCAAGTGATATTTCCTTTAAAACTTTTTTCTTGAAATATAATATGGCTGCCAAGTCTGCATTGACTTGTGTGAAATTCTTTCGAAGAAGAGATACAGTGGCAAGAACTGGAAATAAATGTTTCTTTAAAAAAATTGAATTGAGTTGAAAACAAGTAATGAAAGTGGTTTTGCCCAGGAGAAAAGCCAAGAGCCAGAAAGACTGTGGGAGACCTTGGAACTCAGGAAGGCAGGAAAGTTGGGCAGGAAGGATGGTAAAGACAATGACTGCCTCCATCCACTGAGAGCCACCACCCGGCTGCCCTGTTCCCAATGCTCTGCACTCGCTACCTCATTGAGTGGTCTCTCAGAGGTCAAGTGCAGGTATAGTAAGGGGTGAGAGAGGAATCTAGAAGGCGAGAGGCTGTGGTCAGAGTGGACACTGGGTTTCAGGATTTGCAGGGTGACATGTATCCGGGAGGTGGTAATTTCCAGCACTGACCAGACTCCTTAACTAATGACCCTTCCCTGCTGGGGCCCTTAATGTCCCAGGAGCCACCAATAGGATAGGAGGGGAGTGCTCCGCAGGGTCCTGAGTCAGTCAGAGATTTCATTATTCATCACTCTGGTTTCCCCCGCCCCCCAGCTCCCCTGATTTCTTTAAAGCGTCTCCTACAAAGCTTCTTTCAGTAACCTGTTTTGATTTTTCCCTTCACTCAGCCTTTAGAATACCTTAAGGATGTTCATTCCTTTTTTGGGCAAACAATTACTGTGCAAACAGACTCATTTTCTTCTGCCAGTTACCTTAAAGTTATCACTGCCACTTAAATAGAATCTGAGCTAAAAACAGGGGTGCTGAAGTGGGTTTCCACCTGTCCCATCTTGCTTCCTGACACTTGCGGTCCTCTCCTATTCAAAGTGAAATAAACTGTGTGCAGACACACAGACACCCACCAGCAAATGTAAGCTCATTTAGGGAGCGGACATCAGATAACAGACCCTTTCATCTCTCAGCCTCCTGTCTCCCTGTATTTTTCAAAAAGCCAGGGAACAGAATAGCAGAAATGCCAAACTACTTTTTTGGCTATAGCTCTGAAGAAAGAAGAATCTGAAAAGTGGTCGGCCTGTAGGATAAAGACGTGGGCTGGATGTGCTGCCTGTTTAAATGTCAAGGTTTTTGTTGAATAGGCATCGGGTTGGAATGGAAAGGTCAAAGCTGACAGACTAAACTTCATACTCGGAAAAGCAGCGCGAAGTTCCTTCCCCCCCCCCCCCCCGCCACCCTCTCCCCTCCCAGATGGAAAGTGGCTAACGTCACCCTAGTCTCAGCACTGCAATTAATGGCTCCTAGGTCCAAGCCAAAAAATAAAAAATAACCCAGAGGAGGGAACTTCTCAGAAACATGTAATAACTGCTTAATGTCCTCCTGAAGCCTAAAACGGTTCGTGACAACCAGAAATGTTTTTTTGTTTGCTTGTTTTTGTTGCTAATTAAAGAAAGTCTTTATTTTGGCAAAGAATCAGAGGGAGTATCGGGTCCTGTGAGGCCCCAGGCTCCTTCTCTTCTCACAATGAAATCCTTTGATTCCTGATGTAGGCTCAGTGCCAGCCCGGGCGAGAGGACCCACCCAGCCTCTGTCTGGGGGGATCTAGAAGCATCGGATTGGCATCAGACAAGTCATCCACGATGGTGTCTAGTCCCATTCGCCTACCCGGGGCGAGGCCTGAGGCTTGTCCCTGGGGAAGCTTAGATTTAATAATAAATAAATGTCAGAAGCCCTGCCTCCCGGAATCCCCCGGCAGCCTGGGTGAGAGACAGGTAGCCAGCTAACTCAGCACAGGGGGAGGGGACCTGACCAGACGGCGCAGGGGACTTGGGAGCCCAGAGGTATGAAGCGTAAGTCTCCCTTTGACTTTGAACCAAACCCCAGGAAATGGGGTTCCTGCCAGACTCCTTTGGCTCAGGTTTTGTATTCCGGCCCAGAAGCTGGTCTTATTTTATCCTTCGCACATCTGGCAGCTCTCATGTGTAGGTGCCTGACGGAGGACGCCAACCTCCCCCTCCGACTTCTCTCCAGATGCACCGCCCTCTGCACCCCTGCTCTCTGCTTGGCTGGGTGTCAGCAGCACCCGGGGACTGAAAACACTGCTCCAAAGACCACATCTGAAACCAATGATATCATGAGCCCTGGGGCGGGACCTGGGCGGCAAGGGTTTTTAAAGCCTTCCAGGCGATTCCAGTGTGCAGCCAAGATTGAGGACCCCTGCTTCCGGGGCATCCCCTGAACAACCATCACCTCCTGACCCTGAGCCCACCTGCTGAGTCCCACCCCACCTGGGAGGTCACACCCTTCACCAGGTCCCAGGGCCTCCCGTTCCAGCCCATCCCCGGCCGTGGCTCCCAGCATCCGCTCTAATGCCTGGAGTCAGTCAAGGGTGCCTCACAGGGGGCCCAGGGGTCTGTCAAGTCTATTTGCTTTGAATCTCTGCATAGATTAGACACAGGGAAGAGACCCGGAGGGGAGCAGATCTGTTACACTGACCGCAGCCACCTTGCGTTCCTCGTAGCACAAAAGAAAGTTCCGGAGTCCTTCCCTCAGTGATGCAGAAGCCGGCGTAGGACCTTAGGGCATGCACGACATTTCCTTTGTTGAGTGCCTGCGAGGTGTCCCTGCTCTGGGCTTTTCCTTGCACATTTCAGATCTTCCTCATATGAACCCCATTTAAAGCGTGAAAAAACTGAGGCCCAAAGAGAATGACTGGATGTTTGAGTTTGTCCAGCTGGCAGATAGAGAAACCAAGATGTGACTTCCGACGTGATGCCAAAGTTTGAGTTGTTTCCACCACGTCCAGTTGAAGCCAGCAGGTACCACGACAGCTCAGGGAGAGTAATGTGGTCCTCAAGACAGCGGCCCTCAGGGCACATTCACCATTCCCACAGGCCTTAGGCCCCGCTGGGAGGAAGAGGCGGGCGTCTGGGGGCTGGGATTGGCGACCGCATTCAATCCTGAAGGCATCCGGTGATTCGGGTTTTCCAACCGGTCTCCTGTGAGTCTGGACGCAGGGCCTGGTGGCCAGCACGTGGGCTCCAGGCCCTCGGGTGGCCTTGGCAGGCAGGCAGTTCGGTATCCACAGGGCACAAGATCTTTCCAGCAGGATCGTCGGGCGAGCCTCCCTCCCGGCCTCTTGGATCAGGAGGCCTCGGTTTCCATTTAGAGGTTTATTTTCTCCCATCGCTTCTGCCTGATGAGAGACCTCATTGCTTTGTCACTGGAATGACGCTGGAATGATGTGTCTTACTAAGCCCGCACCCACTTCTGTGTGAAATAATATGAAAAACACACGTGGAGCCTCATTGTCATTTCTCAGTAGATGCTGGGTGAGGGGACAGCTCAACTGTGAGTGATTTCACGGTTACTATTGGCCTTACGAGATTTTTCAGCCAAACAACAATTTTTTCATGTTTATTTTTGAGGCGGGGGGGGGGGGGGGACAGGGGAGGGGCAGAGGGAGGGGCACAGAGGATCTGAAACAGGCTCCGTGCTGAGAGCCCAATGCCGATCTCGAACTCACAAACCCAAGATCATGACTTGAGCCAAAGTCGGAAGCTTAACTGACTGAGCCACCCAGGCACCCCAGTCAAACAATCGTTTTTACCAGGAAAGGATCAAATTCCAGAACATTGCTCTTACCTCTGCAGCCTAGTGCCTTGTGACTGAAAGAAGAACCCCAAACAGCAGGGGGGCTTTCAATAAGCCCCACTTACAAGAATGTATGGCTTTGGGGTAGCCGTGTCTCAGAGAGTCCTCCTGACCTCAAATCCCGTGGTCTTTCCACAATGTGGCTTCCCACAGAGGATTCCTCTTAAAAGCAGTCCGGTAGAGGGGCGCCTGGTGCTTAAGCGTCCGACTTTGACTCAGGTCATGATCTTACGGTTCGTGAGTTCAAGAGCCAGGTTGGGCTCTGTGCTGACAGCTTGGAGCCTGGAGCCTGCTTCAGATTCATGTCTCCCTCTCTCTCTGCCTCTCCCCTGCTCACACTCTGTCTCTCTCTCAAAAATGAATACACATTAAAAACAATTTTTAAAAACTAGCCCGGAATGGCCAGCGCTGGGCCCAGACTCCTGCCCCTGCCTTCCAGCTGCGGGCTCAGCCCGGTGCAGGCGTTGGACATACCGGGTCCCCTCCCTTCCCTCCAGATTCTGTGTTCTCACCTCCCCAACCTCCTCCACCTGGCTTCCCGCCTGGCTGACATTCGACACCAGCTGGTGGCTCAGATGTCTTCTGTTTCAAGACAAGGAGCCAGACTGAAGGGAGCCCAGGAACCAGGGGTGGAGAGGGGCGGCAGGCCGGGACCCCTTCCCATCAGCCACCTTTCTGAGCTGTGCTGTTGGGCCAAAACACTGTGTACTTTCTAGTCCCTGAAACAGAGAAGTCCACTTTGAAGGGACAGCAAGCCCCTCCCAGGTGTGCTTGTCTGCTTGGCCTATTGACCGGAATCCACTTCTCCAAAGTCATGCGGTGTAGACAGCTGACAGGGGACAGATCAAGACAGGGCGAGCC
This sequence comes from Helogale parvula, assembly GCA_004023845.1. Lineage (NCBI taxonomy): Eukaryota > Metazoa > Chordata > Mammalia > Carnivora > Herpestidae > Helogale > Helogale parvula. The sequence goes on from PJEM01003745.1 coordinate 66,899, forward strand.
ACCAGGCACCTCAGGACCCTTCCCAGAGGCGCATCCAGGCATAAGGAACAAGCATTTGTGGGCTGTGCCCATCGCGGCGGGCCGACCCCACAAGGAAAGCCACGGGTGGTGTGCTTGTGTCCAGGCGTCACTGCTGGGGAGCCGCGGACATGTCAGTGCCAGACGGGGACACGGTCTCATGACTGTCCTGTACGTGTTTGTCACCGGTTGCTAGGACGCGGGATGGCAGCCCAGGGCCTACTATAAGGAACGATTTCCACATTATCTGGCCATGAGACCATGGCCTCCCTGGCTGTGTAAGTCCAGTCAGAGACTCATGGTCCCTGTCACTGGCCCCTGCGCCCTCCATGGCTCCCTTGGTCAACAGCATAAAGATGGAAACATCAAGGTCTATGTGAGGCTCTCCAGTACCGGCCCCAACATGGCGCTCTTCACACGTGCGTGTGCGTGGGCGCGTACGTGCGTTTTGTTTCTCTTCTTCCCGTGAGGACATCAGTCGTATTGGATTAGGTCCCATCCTACTCCAGATGACCCAACATCTACAGAGACTGTTTCCAGGGAAGGTCATATTCTGAGGATCCAAGAAGGACCAGGGGGATGTTTTTCAACCCAGTACATTTATACTTAATTTTTATCTTGTTCATTTTTAATAAATAATATGTTACTAAAGTGGTACTAAAATATGGTTTTCTCAAATATGTAGCTACACATAAAGGGGCAGGAAAATCAGAAGGTTTCCCCGGCATTTGGAGACCATTTGTCCCTGCCACAATTGTCCACGTGAAGAAACTCCGGTGGATTTAGGATGAGACCAAGCTGGTTTGAAGGCTGGTGGCCTGGAGCAGGGGTGACTCACACGTCCCTGGACAGCCGTTGGTGAAGGGGAGGAAGATAAACTCAGATTTTCGCCGTGGTTCAAGGAGCTGTCTCCTTCCAGAATGCCTGAAATAACACCGGAGCCGCTGGGCATCCACAGCTGCGGGGTGTTTGCTAATTGCTGGGAAGGCATCATCTGCCCAAGGCGTGTGCTGATTTGTTCTGTTATTTGAACACAAAAGCAAACAAGAAAAATAAAACAAAACCCAGAAGTCCTTCTTGTTGATGGACATCCTTCAGAGGCGTCTCCAATGTCGTATCCACGCACCCTGCTCTCTCCGGCTGCAGTGTCGGGGGCAGGGGGTACGGAAAGGTCAGTTCTAACAAAATTGGAGAACTGAGTGGGCCCGGCGCCCCTGCTGACCTCCCCTCCGGGACACATGTTCCCCCACCAAATGTCCCCCAGCACTTTCACATTCTCCGGCTGGTTCCCTCAGGGACGCTGCGGGGGCCTCAGGGGGCACGTCAGGGCACAGGAAAACTCGGGCTGCAGTAAGGGGGACAGAGCCGGCCCAAACTAAGGGCTTCATCTAAGGGGTTTTTGTTTCTAGAACACCCTGCCCAGAGGTAAAGTAGAGCTTTTTCCAGCTCAGGTCTTGCTCTCTCTCCCTCAAGAAAGGAGTTTCTTCCGTCCTCACGGCTTTCCTGGGGAAGGTCTGGCCCCTGGGAAGTGGCAGCTGATTTAAGCTTCTCACCCTGTCTGTCTGGTGCAGACGCCCCCAGCCCCTCGAAGGCCGGGTCTCCAGTTGTCTGACTCAACCTCTCCTGCTCTCTCTCTTTCTCTCTCACGGTGCCTGGGTTCCTTCTTCCTCTTTTGGTTCCCGAGATCCATTGAATCAGGTTTTCTTCTCCAGAAAGTTCTAGAGGCTTCTTCTTGCTCTACTTTACCAACTTGGCAGCATACTCTATTTTATGAATATAACAGAAAGACAAAGATGGAAATTACAACATAAAGAAAGTGGTGACGGCCACACTCCGTGCTCCGGGGGGAGGTACCCTTCTCCTCCGAGGTAGAACAGGAGACAAGGTTGGAGGCATTTGGACCATGGGACACGGGCCATCCCGGACCCAATCAGGTGGGTGGGGAGTGAGGCAGAGAGCGCGCTGCATTGTTCCACATACCAAAGTAAGAAGAATTTGGGGATCATTCACTGTCAGCGTGTTAGTGACCAGAGAAGAGACTGGGGATCCGAATGAGAAATCTGGGCAAAAGAAAGACCTGGAAATGTGAAGGAAGCCAAGGTCTAACGGGGGAGCCAAGCCAGTGAGACGTTCCCCTTTTGAGGGGATGACCCATCAGTTTGTAGAGACTGAGACACGTGACTCTCTGTTCGAAGCTCCATTTCCCCCCGTTCTTGAGTGACACCTGTCTGCACAGCCCCCGTGTAACTGCAGTGCTCCGAGGGGGTGAGGGTGACTTTCATCTCCCGAGTGGTAAAGGGCAGTGAGAGGTCAGGGGCCCCAAGAGACAAGAGGACTAGTGAAGACTAGAATTCAGCAGGGGGAGGAGAGACATGAGCAATGACCACAAGAATGCCTGGAGCGTCTGGGTGGCTCAGTCGGTTAAGCGGCCGACCTCGGGACAGGTCACAATCTTACGGTTCGTGAGTTCGAGCCCCGCATCGGGCTCTGTGCTGACAGTTCAGAGCCTGGAACCCGCTTCGGATTCTGTGTCTCCCTCTCTCTCCGCCCCTCCCCACTCATGTTCTGTTTCTCTCTGTCTCAATAATAAATAAAAAAAAAAAAACAAAAAAAGAATGCTTCCACGTTGGGAGAGGACATTGGGCTTGGATGAGGCTCAGGCAGTTTTACTTGAAGGCTAAATAGAAGGAAAACCTGTGGGATGGAAGCCTTGTAAACAAGGACGTTTCTCCGTCTGCAGCCACATCCCACCCATTAGCCCCTGCGGAGGGTGTCAGCAGCCGGAGGGGCAGCTCAGGAAGTAACAGGGGAGGGACCGTGGAGGACTCTCAGGAACTGACTGTCCCAGGCCGGTGGTGAGAGCACATCCTGACTCACTCCTTTCCTCCTGTCCCTGAGTCAGGCCCAGCCGGGAGGGAGGAGGAACAGCCCCCCGCCATCCAGGGGGGTTTCCTTCTCTCTCTTCCCCCCACCCCCAGTTGGCGGCTGTCCTCTGCCCCCATTCACCTCGTCTGCCAACGCTGCTGCTACTCACGTCCATCCCATTGTGACCGCTGTGTCCTTCTCCCACAAACAGAAGAGGAGGTGCCCCATCACTGCACCAAGGGGGAGTCTGGCACCTCACTTGGCCCTTGCCGCCTGGGTACGGTCAGGGTCACTGGGTCTTCCGTGGTGTCTGGCTGCAGTAGAACGACTCTTGTCTAGTATTTTCTGCCCTTTGGCTCAAGAGAGCCAACTTCCGTTGGGACTTTCTCTGACTGTTCCCTCTGGTGTTTCTGGTCTCGTTTGCCCCAAGTCTGGGCACATGAGGCAACAAGAAAACCCAGAAACTCATCACCGTGTTCCTCACTGGTCTGCTCTCTCTCCCTCTTCAGATACTTCTTGTGTTCATTTTGTATCTAATGTCCAGAGTTTTATTTTTTATTTTTTAATATTAATTTATTTTTGATAGAGAGGGGGCAGGGGAAGGGACAGAGAGGGAGAGAGACACAGAATCCGAAGCAGGCTCCAGGCTCCCTTCTGTCAGCACAGAGCCCGACACGGGGCTCGAACCCACGAACTAAGAGATCATGACCTGAGCCGAAGTCAGATGCCTAACTGACTGAGCCACACAGGCACCCCTTCTAACATTCAGAATTTTAAACCAGATCTCACTTGTTATTTTTTCTGGTTCTATTTTTGGAGAAAGGTTTATTTCTCACAACTAATTTGATCTATATCCGGAAAATGTTTCACTTCAAAGATCTGTGTAGTTAACAAGAATCACTAGCCCAGACAGTCCTAGCTGCCCTACTTTTTTTTTAATTTATTTTTTAATTTTTTTATTTATTTCTGAGAGACAGACAGCACGAGCAGGGGAGGGTCAGAGAGAGAGGGAGGTACAGAATCCAAAGCAGGCTTAAAGCTCTGAGCTGTCAGCACAGAGCCTGACGTGGGGCTCAAACCCACGAATCGTGAGATCATGACCTAAGTCGAAACCGGATGCTTAACCGACTGCCACCCATGCACCCCTGTAATGCTTCTTATACATTGTAATTACTTTTTTAAGGTCCCCTTACATTACAATATTGGAGTTTGAACTTTGATCTATAGAGCGTATATTTTAACACTTCAAATGTCAGTTAATGCTGAGCTGTCGTGTCTGAAGCCACTGAGCCCCGAGTTGAGGTGCCAATATGTCGTGTCCCGCCCCAGCCACTCCGGCCCGCGGGGCGGTGAGTCCTCGTGGGTTCTTTTCCTGAGGGAGGGAGAGAAAAGGCAGGAAAGGGGGACACATAGGGAGTAAAGACACAACTCACGGTTTCTGATCAGGCAAAAGAGAGAGAGTTTATTGAGAGAACTGTCTTTTATATATATTTTTAGGGCGGGACAAACAACGTAGCTGACGTTGGTCGGTTGCTAGGAAACAGGGTTAAGAGATTAAGACTGGAGTGAAAGAGGAACCGGACTAAATTGTTTTAGCACAGCGCCTGAGGGGCCGATACCGCCCTGCCTGCAGGCGGTTGATCTTTGGTCTTTTGGCTTCTCTGACAGGGAGTGGCACTTCCCTGCCTATTTTGCAACTCCCATCAGGGAGTGACAAATCCGGCTAGCAAATGGCCAAGCAGCTGAGATCTTTGCTGCTCCCCACACTGAGCAAGTTTTTGTTTTTCTTTTTTTAAGTTTATTTATTTTGAGAGAGAGAGAGAGAGAGAGAGAGAGAATCCCAAGCAGGCTCTGCACTGTCAATACAGAGCCCGATGTAGGGCTTAAACTCGTGAACCAAGAGTCAGATGCTCAACTGACTGAGCCAGCCAGGCGTCCCAAGATTTTGTTTTTCTAAAGAAGCAGGGGAAAGGGTGTGAGAGAGAGTGTTTTGGAGGAAAAGCCCCCATGATGGCACATCTCGGCTTCAAGCCACACTCCAAGGAACCTGCCCACCAGGGAATTCACACAGGGGACCTTCCTCCCGGCATAGGGGGTCCTGTGTGGGGTTGGGGCTCGAAAGTCCACTTTCAGCCCCAAATCCAACACAGATGACATTACTCCTGATGGTGGGATTTTAGGCTTGCATTTTCTTTCTTATACTTTGATGTGTTGTTTGAACATTTCATACTTGAATATTCTAATCTATTCTATTCTATCCCACACATGGCTATGTTCTCTACCCTTGCCTCCCTGCTATCCTGGACAGGTAGGCCTAACCCCCTGAATGATGAACCATTTTAGGGGTTCCGTTGCCCCCAGCCCATGTAAGACACCTCCTTAGGAGTAAAACAGTTTCTGCAATACAACTTTTAAAAGATAAACTGAGGCATCATAAAATTTTAAGAGTTTATTTGAGTAAAACTCAACTCCAACTTGAAGGTGCCAAATGGTGTGCTCCAGCAAACAGAGCTGGGGGGACAGGGAGCCGTCTTGCCCAGAAGAGGCGGGACAAGGCGGGGAAGGTATCTGATTGGCTGTAGCCTAAGTGGTTGCCTCATTTGGAAAGCCTAGTTGGCTGTGATTGATTGCCCTTAAGCTTCCGTTTCTTAACCTTGGCAATACAGGCTTAGGTTTTGGTTGGCACAAAGCTACTAAGGCATTAAAATCTCTTGCCTTGGTCCTGCTTATGAAGACCGTAAGAAGGCCAACAGGCTGGCGGGCTGGCCTCAGGGTTCCGGACAAGTGCATCACCTCCCACACCCCCACCTCATCCCCCAGAGCACCAGGGCCGGTCCCGGGGACTCATCAGATCATCATCATCCCTTCCCTACTGACCTCTGTCTCATGGCCTCCTTGTTTAATTAACTTAACACCACAATCCCCCAGCCATAGGGGTTTGGCATCAATCACTAGCCCAGGAATCTATTCCTGGTGAAACCTAACCCTCCTCTTCACAAAGCCCCGGAAAAATTCTCACTGGTCTCCGCTTCAGTCAGAACCATGCTTTTCCTTGGCAACGGGTTTATTTTTACCTTACAGACACTGAGAGTCAAGGGAACAATCATGCTCTTGTGTTTCCTATTCCCATTGGCTGCTGGAAAGCGGCTTATCCCCGGCAGGGGCTTAGGATGAAGAGGCGTGCATTTTGTGTGATGGTCTCGCTCCTGGCTTCATCTTACTTTCCCAAACTTATTTTACCTTTCCTGTATCTTTCTTCTAATTAATTTGACAGATCTATCTCGAAGTATTATTTGTATATTTGCAAGATTTCTCCTCTTTTCTGGAAGGAGGTAGATGATGGACGAATAGATAGAGCAAGGAAGGAAGGAAAGAATGGATGAATTGACAGATGGATGGGTGGATGGGGGTGAACCGGTAGGGGGTGAATGAGTAGACAGAGGGAGGACAGGAGGGAGAGTCCTCCCCTCTGCTAGAGTCTTGATCTACCATTATTTCTCAAATTGTCCTACAAGAAGCCACTAGTCTTCTTGGAAACTGCTGCCGTGAGGCTGTGCAACGAACATGGAACTTACAAACAGCCTCAAGGTCCAGCTGGTCCTCCATCCACAAGGATCTCCCTTCTCTTGCACGCATTCTGGGAGGTGTGCTACCCTTCTCTTTATGGTCACCCCGGACTTCTCTATCTCACTTTTAGTGAGGAGGTCATTGTTTTCCCTGTGTAGAAAGAAGAGGAAGAGATCTGTAAAGGACATGTAATATCTGAGGGAGGTGCCAAGATCCTGGGGTTCTCAGAATCTAGAAGAGATTCCAGCGATGTGAACTCTCAGGAAGACAAAGCCAAAAGTAAGCTGAGAAGATGTTGGAGACCTGGAATGTCACCAGGCCCGGAAACATCACCCAGAGGAGAGACCCTCAGAATGAATTCTTACTTTTCTCCATAATTCTGACCTTCTCAGTTTCATGATTTCCACCTTTAAAATTTTTTTTTAATGTTTTATTTATTTTTGATACAGAGACAGAGCATAAGAGGGGGAGGGGCAGAGAGAGAAGGAGACACAGAACTGGAAGCAGGCTCCAGGCTCTGAGCTAACGGTCAGCACAGAACCTGACGCGGGGTTCGAACCCACGAACGTGAGATCTGACCTGAGCCGAAGTCGGAGGCTTAACCGACTGAGCCACCCAGGCGCCCCATGGTTTCCACCTTTATAGTAAATTACCAGCTTCCCCTTGAGTTCTTCCTTGCATGGATTTGGCGCTGCGCCCCTGGACACCCACTACACTCTGCGTTTGTAATAATGAAGTCCTAGTCGTCCTCTCTTTTCCTAAACTAGTCAGTACAATTTCTTATGTATTATTCATGTCTTTCCAAACAGTCCATAAACAAAATAACAAAAGAGCACTGTTCCCCCTCTTTGTAATGCTCCGATTTCCTTTGATCTTGTGGATATTTCTTTTTCTTTCTTTTGTAGTTTTATATAAAAGTGCCATAAAAATTAACATTGCAAATGTCTCCTTTCATTTCATTCTCCTCAGGAAGAGTTGCGGCTCTTCAAAGGCTTGAAGCCAAAAGAAAGAAGCCGAATCTATCGTTTATTTTTGGAATAATCAGTTCCTAGCTAATTTGCTCATTAATTTCATGACTGCGTGTAAGCAGGGAGCACCAGAAAGAGGCCTGTGAGACCTGAGCCTCCTCATCCCGCGTCCGCCCTCTGCTACCCAGCTCACCCCAAGTGCACAGCCCTAAGCTCCAGAGGACGCACATGGCAGACTGGAGGGGAGAGGGAAGACCCTCTTTGGGAACAGTGCGGGGTGGGGGGCAGGTGAGGCAGGACGGAAAGGAAGGAAGAGGCTAGACCTCCCAGGATTGAAAAAGGGACAGACACGTTCTGAGGATCATGTGAAAATCACTTCACAGCTGTGTGGAGAACGGATTGGGGAGATGAGTGAAGAGGGTCTTACAGGGACGTGGGGAGAGATCAGGTGGTCCTTCGTGAGTTCGTTACCTTAATTAAGGTGACCCTGAATTAATTAAGGGTAGGCGTGTGGTAGTCGTGATGGGAAAAGTCATCTTTTGGATGTTGAACAGCCTCTCGACAAGGCTTGCTAATGGGCTGGGTATATGAGGAGGGGGAGAGAGCAATGAAGCATTTGACCTTGACGTTTGCCTTGAGCTCTGGGTTGATCTTGATCTCACAAAGGCAAGAGGGAGATGGGCATGGGAGCCGCCAGAGAACCTGGGCAGAGGTGTCCGGCAGCTTTTGGAACTTAATACCCGAATCCCACAGGAGGCGCAGCTGTGTCCCCGCTGCATCCATGCAGAAAGGAAGCCCAGGGAGATTTATGGCTACTCTGCTGGCCGCGCACACCCCACTAGAGAGTGGGGCTTGTGTTTGAGCCCGGTTCTACCTCTAAGCAACTGAGAAAATGAGCTACTTTGCATAATTAAGCTTTTCAAGATACTGGTTTATCCTTTTAAGAAGTAAAATATTTGACTTCCCAATGTTGATGGGAACTTTCCCAGGGCAAATCAGAGTCTACACCATTTCCGCGTTGCTCCCCCCGGTGCCCGCACGGGCAGCCAGTAATGAACAAAGCACGGCCCTAAGGTGAAGGTGCCCCCCTCCGGGTGCTCCAGGGGGTGTGGGCTGTGTCCTGCGCCTGGCGGTCCAGGTGTCCTTGCTTCTCCCGGGCCACTGAGAAAAACGCCTTCACGGACCTTCTCTCCATTTTTATTCTTCATGGCCGTCAACGAGAAACAACAGGCTGTGCTTGCTAATGCCAATTATTACTAATTTCTGGGATTTGCTGGCTGCCAGGTTGCAACATCAGAGATCAAGAAAACAAGCCTGTGAATAAAATATGAAAAATAAAGTCGGCTTGGAGGGAGGGCCAGCGAGTTTCCCTTATGGAATGAACGGTACATACCTGGGCGTTGAGCTTTGGGGCTTCACAGAGGTCTTCAGAAGTTTTGCAGAGGGCTGGAGGAGTCTGCTTTCCGGATAAACGAGGAGGTTGCAAGACAGAGCTCTCGGCCTCCCTGGGTGAGGCTGCAGCTTCGGACACGGCCGGGTACTGGCTAGATACGTTGTACGAATGAAAGGAACCCCAGTGAGGAAGAGATAGCAGTGTGTCAAGCCACACAGCTACTCTCCAGTCTCCTAGGGGTCCTCGCAGCTCAGGGTGGCCCTGTGACACTGTACTTGTGAGCTTGATCGTGTCCCCAAAAGCGTATGTTGAAGTCCTATCCCCAGGAACCTGGGGACGTGACCTTATTCAGAAATGGTATCTTTGCAGATCTAAGATGAGGTCGTCCCAGAGGAGGGTGGCCCTTATCCAGTAGGACTGCTGTCCTCATAAGAAAAAAAGACCCAAAGAGACCAGAACACACAGGTAGAAGCTCATATGACGACAGGGACCAAGTTGGAGTGATGCATCTAGAAGCCAAGGTCTGCCAACCGCGTCAGAAGCTGGAAGAGGCGAGGAAGCATCCGCCCAGAGCCTGCGAGGGAGCGTGGCCCGGCCAACAGCTCGATTTCAGGCTTCCAGCCTCCAAACTGTGGGACAATAGATTCCCGCTGTTTTAAGCACTCGGATTGGGGTACGCCGTTGCGGCAGACCTAAAAACGAGCAGAGTCCTGAGGAATGGGAGCAAAAATTCCTAACTGTGTCCCATCCCTTATGGAAAGGGAAGGCTCCTGGCCCCCCTGCCTTTCCTGCCTGGTAGGGGACATGCGGTCTGAGGTACAAGCATAGGACCCACGCCAAGGAGAGCAGGGCAGGAAGACATGACGTTTGCGGGTAACGTCCCCCCCCAAACAGAACAGTGAGACCTGAGCGGCACACCCCAACATTTCCTTCAGACACAAGGGTGAGAGTGTGGAGAGCGGCTGGCATCGGCTCGAAAAGCAGTGAAGGAGGGGCATCCGGGGGGTCTCAGTTGGTCGAGCGTCTGACTCTTAATTTTGGCTCAGGTCATGATCACACCGTTGTGAGACCGAGCCCCACATCAGGCTCCACCTTCAGCCTGGAGGCTGCTTGGGATTCTATCTCTCTGCCTCTCCCCCGTTGCCACTTTCTCTGTCTCTGTTTTTCTCACAAAATAAATAAACATTTAAAAATAAATTAAAAAATAAAAGAGTATCCCACAGCAGGAAAATAAGAATAAACCAGAACAATTGTTATTATTTTAGAGACAGCCATGCCGTTAAACACCGCAACAAAGCATTTAAAGTCATTTTAGAAAACATAATAATCAATATTAGCAATAAAATCGAGATGCTATGAGGGAAATAATCTTAGAAACACAAGAGCCAAGGTTGAGAACAGAGGGTCACAGAGGCCGATGAAATTTACAATCAGAGACACTCACCAAGGCCACGTCTCATAAAAATTTTAAACCACAAGGGAAAAGATAGAATTTGGCAATCACCCAGCAGACAAGACAGGTTACGGTGAAAGGGTATGAATCACAGCTGTCTTTGATGTCTCCAGTAATCTAACTTCCCAGAGACAAAAGAAATAGATCTTTAGGTCCTAGTTTGGCAGGAAACAAATACCCTGAAAATCAGTTACGCAAACAGCTTGTCGTTAGTTCCTGAGGCTGCAGGATGACGTCTCAGACCTGCAGGAAGTCCTTATACAGCCCTACGCGGATCGGAACCCCTAACAAGATCCCGTTGTGTTTGAGAGCCGAACATGCACTAAAATAAGCAACAGCAAACACTGGGGAAATAAAGGGCTATTTATGAAATGAAGTTAAGCTAATTGCATAGAGATGCGGAAATTAATTTAGACCTACCTCTAACATCATGCCCCCAAAATAGACTCCAGATGCTTCAAGGAGTTAAATATGCTCAAATATGTGAAATTAGGGGGAAATTTGCAAAAATTAGATTTGAAGATTTATCAAACGTCAGAGAGAGGCTAGCTTCTTCAAAATGGGGGCAATAGAAGAAATTTCAATGGAAAAGAGCATTGACCACCTCATTGAAAATTTAAATCCTTAGTATCGCAGGAGCCAACAAACCTAAAACCTAAAGTCATACGAAACTATGATGTGTCGAGCAGGTGCTGAGCGTCAGGTCCAACACGAGGACGGACATGTCGCCACATTTCCTCTCCGTGACAGCCCCGGGAGGAGGCATGGTAACCCCCACTTTCCCAGGGAGAGAGGAGGCCGTGTGCTCCCAGCCTTGCAAGAGGAGCTTGTGACAAAGATGTTCAAGAGGACCAAGGGGCAGGGGGTGTGACCTGGAAATCGGGGAGCCGTTGCATCTCCAGGCTGGAGGTGCCGAAGGGGCAGGGGTTGCTAGGATACGGGGAAGCCATCAGCACCCTGGGCTGGAGGTCACAGCCTGCATTCAGCCCGATGCTACTGGAGCTGCTGTCCCTGAGACACCCCCAGGAGCACAGCACTTACACCTTCACCCACCGTCTAACACCTGCCAGGGCCTCCTGTTGGCCGAATCTAGCTGCACCCCGGCTAGTAAAGGAGACCGGGTTGCATAGCTCAGCGGCTTCTGGCCCCGGCGGTGGGTGGCAGGCAGAATGACGGCCCCTAGCCTCATCCCCACACCCTGCAAACGTGCCCAGGTCAATGCCAAGGGGGACTGAAGTTGCAGGGGAACAAAGGTTTATAACCAACTGACGTTTAAATGAGGAGATCATGGGGCGCCTGGGTGGCTCGGTCGTTAAGCATCTGACTTCGGCTTAGGGCGTGATCTCAAGGTCCTAGGGTTCAAGCCCCGCATCAGGCTCTGTGCTGACAGCTGGGAGCCTGGAGCCTGCTTCGGATTCAGTGTCTCCCGCTCTCTCTGCCGCTCCTCCGCTCATGCTCTGTCTCTCTTTCAAAAATAAATAAATATTTTTTAAAAATAGGGAAAGAATTGGGGAAAATCCAGGTGAGTCCAGTGTTCTTAAAAAAGAAAGCAGGGGATGTGAGGGCGATCTGGCTGCGACATCTGTCACCCCATTGATCTCCAGGGTTGATTCGGCTGATCTGGCTGCCCAGGCGGGTGTCCCCTTCCTCCCTCACCACTCCATGTGCGTCCCTCCCGAAGCTGCGCGCTCGGTCGAAGAGGACAACCTTCCCCGATAGAGGAGGACCGTTCTTCGGTCAAGGGTAGACGAGTAGCTGCGCTCCCCTGCTAGAACCTCCAAAAAAAAAAAAAAAAAGAAAGCAGGGTGGGTGGTGCTGGGGGCTCAGTCCATCAAGTGTCGGACTCTTGATTTTAGCTCAGGTCGTGATCCCAGGGCTGTGAGATTGAGCCCTGTGTGGGCTCCATGGTGAGCTTGGAGCCTGCTTGGGATTCTCTCCCTCTGTCCCTCCGCCCTTCTCCCCCGCTCACACATGTTTTCTCTCTCTCTCAAATAAGGAAAAAATGGAAGAGACACCAGAGAGAAGGCCAGGGTGAGGATTCGTCTAGCATCGTTGGCTCTGAAAATGGAAGAACAGGGCAGCAGGCCAAGCAGGCAGCTTCTAGAAATGCAAAAGAGAAGGAATCGGTGTCTCCCTGAGGGCCCCCAGGAAGGTAGCCTGCCTTCATTGAAGCCCCGTGAGACCCGTGTTGGACTCTGTCTACAGAACTCTAAATAGTAAGTTTGCGCAGTGTTAAGCCACTAAGTTTGTGACAATTTGTCATAACAGCTGTCGAAAACAGATGCACATTCCTGTCTCCGAGGAACATTCTGAGTCACCCGAAGGGTTGCTGCTTGAAAGGAAAAAGCAATAGGCCCAGGACTTGAGTTAGCAGAGCCGGACTCCCCTGTTCCGGGGACCTAGAGTCTCCAAGAAAGGTGCTCTTATGAGCTCTACTTTCTAAATTAAAAAAGGAAGGCACAGAGAGGTTAAGCACCCTACCTAAAGCCACACAGCTATTTCGTGGTAGTTCTGGGACTCAAGCCCGGGCTCATCCACGACCTGATACCGTCTTCTACACGATGAGCTGGTTGCCACGTAAGTTAGAGCAGCAGAATACTGGAAACGCCGCCTTGCCTAACAACAGGATCGGGTCCATTGTTACCATGCCTCAGCTAAACGCGATTTATGGAGGGTTTCAAAATGATAAGTATGAGCAACATGGGGAAATATTTACAACGTGAAATGAAAACAGCAGAATGCAGAATTATTCTTACCCCCTTGATCACAATATGCTAAAGCCTTCACGGGAGGGAGAGGAAACAGAGAACTCGCTAGGGACGGTGCCAGGAATGTGGCCCCACCGTGGCCTTTCGTGGCTCCTTTACGAGCAGGTGGCGCCAGGGTTCCCAGCACGCCATGCCGAAAGAAACGGGGATCTGCTGTCAGACAGACGGACCAGCGCCACCAGATGCCACCTGAGCTCTGTGACTGGCGTGAACCGGGAAAACGCCCTCCCTGGGCTGCCGGGCTGCTGTGCTGCTCTTGTCAGATGACGTTTTGCAAAACTGTGGTCGCTGTTCGGTAAAGACCTTGACTTTAATGAACATTTTTAACAACATAAGATTTTTGAAGATCCTCGAGCTTTTAAGACTTCTTCTGGGGTCACGAAGTGGTCGATGCTCACTTATCGTGAGGACGATGGGCAGGGCCCTCTTGAACTCCAGGGGGGTCACCGGCGGTCAAGAGGCTGCAACGGGCTCCCGGCTGACCCCCTGATGCGTTGAGCACGTGCCTGTGCTCTGGGGACCCTCACCAGTCAGGGTGACCGCGGCCCGTCACCCAGTCGTCTCCAGGTGCCCCGCTGTGCCTCCTGCCTTCCCCCCTGGCCCCGGGCCACTGCCCGTCCGTGCTCGGTCAACCTGGTGGTCTTGAACCAGCCAGCAATTCAGATTTGTTGCCAGTGAGGGCTGCGGTCAGAGTCTACACTCTTTTATTTTAGGTAAATGATGTCACAAGCTGATGGGACAAAGCAACCCTTTGCGCATTGATAGCTGAGCTCTAATAAAGTAACTGTCAAAAGAACAACTCCTTTTTTATGATCTCTCAGGCTGTGACGTGTACTCAAGTAGTCAGCAGACAGGTGAGTGGGTCTAAATGTCCCCGCTGTCCCATGACAGATGTTAGACATCCTGCCGGAGCCCTTTGGCTTTAGCCAATGTCACCAACCCTGGCTTAGATGATTGGCGTCCTTGCGGGCTGGGGCGGGAGCCTGGTTCCTGATTTCCACCTGTCTCCTTTCTGGGCCCCTCCAGCCCCGACTCCCCAGCGTTGAAAACTCTGCCCCTTTCCAGCGCCTCACGCCCAGCGCCATCCTCCTCTGTGTAAGTGCCAGGTGGCCCTCTCCTGTGCCTGTCCTGGGGAGGGTCCCTGGTATGGCCTCCTATGTGACTCACAGAGGGGCCTTTTGCGTTCTCTCCCTGGTTTTCCTGGGGCCAGGTGGGGTGGGAGGGGGGATTCGGAGCAGGCGAGAGCAGACAGGAACTACCAAATCTGGGACATCAGATATGTAATTGTGCCTTCAACTGCAAGGTAATTTTGCTACCTTAAGACAAATGCAGAAAAATATCCACTATAAGAACAAGCCTTGGTAGGTCCTACTGATAAGTTACAAAATAATCACAGCCTGTGGACTGGAACCAATAGAATGTGAAGTGGTAACCAACGACCAGAGAGTGGTTGGTGGGGTGGAAAGAAAGTTCTGAAGAGCAGGGTTTGGGCCCTGCTCCACAACACGTATTTGTATCCAGTGTGATTATCGTGGAAACTCCCCATTTTGGTTTCCCCACCGATGACACACTTACTTCTGTAGGTCCCAAGGAAGCCATCAAATACTGTAAGTGAAGCGTCTCAGCTTCCAGGAACAGACGAATAAATGCTCAATAAGTGCTCCCTCCTCTCCTTAAATAGCACTGAAAACTCTATTTACTCTTCCAAATGGGAGACTTTTACAAAGATTCATGACATTCAGTTTTTAAAAATTCACAATGGATACACTCCAGAATGATTCCCGGATGGGTAGATGCCTCTCCAGTATCAGTGAAAGTTACTAACAGTGCAGGTGACAGCGGATGGCCTGTGGCTGGCCCACACTGCAGCCTGGGAAAGTCGTGACAACCTGACCTTGACTGTGGCCGTAAGGCGCTAGTTGCCCCTCCGGAAGGAGGCTGAGGGGCCAGGCGCAGAAGAGCGCGGTGCCCCGTCTTAAACTCAGCGCAGGACAGCCTGGGGTGGACATAACCATTTGCCAGCGCCGGGACTGAAAACAAGAGAAAATTTGCCCAAGTCTGATTTGTTCTCCCAGGCCTCAGAATAAACTAATCTCCATGGAACAACCGTCTCATCTATTAACCATTTGGAATTCTACTCCTCTTTAGAGATTTAGTGAACGTCTTATTAGCAAAGATGCTGAAAATAATTTCTAAAATAATCAAATAGAAGTCTAAATTGTTGTTTTACATTATTTCTACAAGAGTTGGGGATACCAGATGGCTTGTAGGAACAGCGGATTCTACAACTATTCTTGTAAAAAAGTGAATTACGAGTATCTATGGATATTCTGGCTCAGAACGTTCAGCTTTCCAACGGCAGTTAAAGCATGTGACACTGGTAAGGGGATAGAAAAATCCATGGAACAAAGTAGCGAATCCAGAAGCAGACCTATATGTTGTCTACTAAGGGTCTGATGAAGATAATATTTCAAATCGGTAGGAAAAAGACTGACTAATCAGCATATGGTGCTGTTACAATGGGCTATCCATTTAGAAAAAAAAATTTAAGATTGTGCCCTAACTCTTATCTCATACATAAATTTTGGGCACATTAAATATCTAAACATATGTCTTCAAATCTGGAAGGAAATTTAATGACCTTTAAAAAGGAAAAAAAAACCCAAAGCACCCAGGAAGGGTTCGTTATGAGGTCTCTCCAGTTTCCAATCCCCTTCTCCCTGATGCCATGGAAGAGGTCTTTTCCCAACAGGTCCCCACATTTGGTGGTGACAAGTCATGTCGTTTTGGTTCTTGCGCTCATGCCCCTCCTCACCACCGCCCACTCTAAGCCAAATGCCAACATGGAAGAGAGGATATAGAAATTACTAAGACCTCTGGCAAGAAAGCAACCTCCAGCCCACCTTCTCCTCTGTAGTCAATTTCAGTTCCTTCCTTGGAACATTTCGATATATTCTGGATGAAAGGAAGTAGGAGGGAGAAAAACATGGTTGTACCCAAATGAGAAAACATCTCAGATGTGCCTGTTAAATGGAGGCTAATGGTAAATGCTAGTTACAGAGAAATAATGGAGCCCGTGTAAATTACAAAGCTAGTCGGAGTCATCGAGCCTCAGGAAGATGAGTGAGAATTAAACCGACAACAGGAGCGTGGATGGAAAGGAAACTAACACAAAGACAGAAGGTAGAGGGGTTTCTTCTCATCTGAGAGATAGAGAAAAAATGATCAACACCCAAAAAACGTTCCCAACAGAAAACAAAGACTCAGAAAAGAGCAAGGAAGGTAAGCAGTGGAAGAAAATTCAAAGGAAATCGTTTGTATGAATGAACAAGCATGAAATGGGCTCCAAGGGCTTCAGATTTGCTGACTGTGGCTTTGAGCCTTGCCCTGATCCTGCAGGGTCATCGAGTCATCCTGATTCTCTACAGGGGGAGAGAGAGAGACAGAGAGAGAGAGAGAGAGAGCAAGCCTCCGGAAAGTTAGACTTGCCCAAGGTCGCGTGGTCCGTGAAGGCTGGAGCGGGGAACGCAGATCCAGGCCCTCCGACTTCACTTATGGGACAACTTCTATTGCTTCATAGATGCACTTCAAAATTAAAGACAGGGAAGAAGCAAAGTCAGGAACCAAAGAGTGGAACCTCAGAGGTCCCGGAGACCTCAGACCTCCACCAAAGCACAACCAAAGACGAATTCTGGGAATTGAGTGCTTTGAAGCACATATGATATATTTGCTGGCATGCTTCCTAGTTTTAAGAGCAAATTTTTATGCCCGGAAGACTTAGAATGAACGCCCACACAAGCAGTGCCCATGACTGCACTCCAGCCTGGTGAGGGAAGGCGTCCGCCTCCCCGACCTTGGACCAGGCAGCACCTCTGAGGCCCCACACCCCAAAGCGACAGAGACCAGATTTCAATAAGGGCACTCACAAAAGCAAAGAGCCAGGGTGTTTATTTTTAACAGACTTTAAAATGGCATCTCCGGGATCGAATGTTTTTCCTTTGTAACCACGCTGCCCCCGATCTGTCTTCAGAAGGCAGGAAGGGAAGGTCCTGCAGAAGCAGCTCTCCCGGGGCCGCGGGAGGGACGGGGTGTCTGTCCACTCCGAGGATACCCTGCGGTTTCGGATCAAAGAGCAAGGGCTGGAGTTGAGGGCGATCTCCAAACACAGAAAAAAGGTACCAGAGGACTGCATTTTAGCTGAGCCCAAGGGTCAAAGAAATCATGGTCTGATGGGATTCGAGCAGATTTCCAGGCTGGACACTAGGGAATCTTCCGGGACTCTGGGGAGCCTGGGAAGAAAACTGGATTTGTTGCTAGGCTAACTCCAGGCTCAAAACTGCCAGCACCGTGCTCCTAGGTGATTACCTACCTGTCTAAGACTTTGTGTCGTTCCTGGTAAGATAGTGCAATAAAGCCGGCCCCCCAAATGGAAGAGGGAGAACCCAGGAAAAGTGAAAGGTGCAGAAAAGATGCTCGGTAAACATCCACCCTTGTGGGCTGGGCTCGGCGTCTGACACCTCTGCCTTTAATTCTCTGCCTAGCTCCGGACCGGCTGTGCAGCTCTGGCCAAGGTTCTGACCTCTCTGGACCTCCGTGCTGCTCCCTGTAAGAATAGGAACACTAATTCCCAGCTCCAGAGGGCCCTTGGGAAGTTCGACCTGAGTGAGACACCCGCCGAGGTGGGGGTGCAGTGCCTCTCCATTCCGATGAGCCACATCCCCAGAAAGGAATCAACATGAAATGGTTTTGCTATTTTTCATAATTTCCCACAAACTGTGTCAGGTCACATCCTCCTTTTCTCAATAGGCAGCAGTTCCCAAATGAGCGGATCTCATGACCTTTCCAGTGATTAGAAAAGCCCACGGAAAGGGCCAGATCTCACCCATCGTAAACTTGGTCTCTGGTCTGCCTTCTCCCTCCCACTGTGACCCTAGGGTCTCTGGCAGGGAGCAGAGGTGGGGGCAGGTCCCACAGGCTTCCCCCACCGATGACCCCCCGGTGGGGACAGATGGATTTCCTTAGGTGAGGACTGTGGCTTCCTCCGGTTTCCCTGGCCCACCCCAAACAATCCTCTGGTGTCCAAACGGAAACACGACTAGTTAAAATCCTGTTTAGCAGGCTGAATGAAAGGAGGTAAAGCATGCAGTTCTTCCAAAAGAGCCCAAAGAAAATTTGGGGATGGGGCGAATGCAGGAGTAGCTGGTTTGTCCCTCAAGCCTCCCAAACACCTCCAGGGGGAGGAACGGGTAATAAACCAAGGACTCTTGATGAGGATGCAGGGGGCCTTGCCAACCAATAGTTCTTCCGGTCCTCAGGGTGACATGGTCAGGAGTGAACGTCCCCGCGTGGCCAGGGGCGGGCCTCGAGGCAGCAGTAGGCCTGGGGCTGGGGCCTCCGCTTCCTGATTCTCTGTCCAGGGTTCTCATCATGGCCACCCCTCCCCTGTCCTGGGCTGTTCTCTGCTAGAGAGTGCTAGAAGGTGGGTGTGACATGCACCCCCGTAGGGGATGCGAGGTCTCAGCGAATCAATGAAGACATCTCTTCCCTCACAGAAATGGTATCCATACATTTAAATTGGTATCTTTATAATCAGCTTAAGGGCTTTTTATTTTAATATAGCAGCTGAGAGGCAAAATCAGGTCCCACTTCAAGCGCTACTAAAATCTGCTGTGTGGGTAGCTCTCCGATGTGGAAATGAGGCACCCTTAACAGCCACCCACACAACAGCCTAATTTTCACTCAAGAGTCGCTATTGAAAAAGAGAAGAAGAAAAGGTGACTCAAAACCACCAGCAACTTTGAATTTAACTTCTGAAAACCTCCAGTGGATGGAGCAGGAGCGGGAACTCGGCCAAGCAGTCCGAGCGAAGACCCCAGCGGGGGTCAAAGGTCTGGTACCCAGCGTGTCCTTCCGTCCACGTGGCAGCTGGGCCACCGTGCTTGGGGACGATGGTGTGCATGGCCAGACTCAGACCCACGTTTACACCTGACACAGGCACCACGGTTGTGAAGGCATCATTCATGAGGCAGTCAAGGGAGGGTCAGGGAGGAGGAGAGGTCGGCCTTCGTGATCCAAGGAAACATTGACTCCCTCGGGGCCTCTCCCGAAGCTCTCGCTCAGCCGGCCTCGGCGCCTTCCGCGTGTCTGGGGACTTCCTGCCGCCGCTTGGCCCTGCTTGTTTCCGCTCGTCTGCCATGTTGTGGGTCTCTCTCAGATCCCTCCAAGGACGTCCCGGGCTCCCTGGAGCTGACCCTTCCCCCCTCCCTGCTCCACCCTCTGGGACACCTCTCGGGGCCACATGGCAGAAAGCAGCAAACACACTTTGTAAATACCGCAGGCTGGTCAGATGTGGTCTGCTGTGGAAGGAGCAAAGCAAACAACCACGATGGACCAGAGAGAGCCTTTCCCCAAAAGTCCTGCTAACAACCCCGACCTAGGAGCTGGGCTCAGAGCAGAAGGTTCCAGAACGGACGATGGGGTGTGGGAGAAGCCTGCTCACACTCAGACCAGCCCCTCAGATGGGACGAGGCAGGCACAGAGCACAGCGGCAGTGCTCCCGGGCCGGGCTTTCTAACCCAGCTGTCCGTAGGAGCCGTCCTGGGGGACCCCCCCCCGCCCCCCACTAAAGGTCCTCTGCTCTGTCACCCTGTGTGCTCCTGAGCTCTCCCTGGGCAGCCCCATTCACACCCCCTCACATATCAGGGGCCGAGCTTTGAAAGACAACAGGTGCTTCTTATTTTTGTTAAAATATCCACAGAGTGTTTGGATAGGAGAGAGGAAGAGAGAGGCAGGGGACGGGAGAGGGAGGGGGAAATACGCATTCACACATGATTAAAACCTTAATCAAGAGTGATAAGAAGGTGTAACGTCCCCCATCTGTCCCCGTCACGCAGCCTTGGTCCCCCAGCGATATGCCAACAATATGGGGATACTCCCACGCCGGGGGTGAGGCTTTCGGTCCCCACAGTCTCCCACGTTTTTCTTCTTCCCTCCAGAATTTTCTGATTATGCCCTTTTGAGTCCCTAACCAGCAATAGAAAAAGGTTGTTCCACATCTTTGCTAACAATTTTATCTATGAGACTAATTTTCGGTCAGTCTGGGAGGAAAGGATATTAAGTGATATTAACCTACAACGGTTTGAGTTTACGTTCCTTTATTTGCTAAAACGGTTCAGTTTCTTTTCATTCTTAATTGGCTCTTTTTTCCTCTTCTGGAAATGCTTGCCTTTTCTTTTCTTTTTTTTTTGTATTTGGATAGTTGTGTCTTACTAGAAATATCTATCGATTCTAGATCTTTCATCAGCTCTGTGTGGGAAATGCCTTCTGCTAGTTTGTGGCTTCTCTTTTTAATTTCTTCGTAGCATTTGGAAGACCAACATTCCTTTAATCCCACCCGTGTCTCCATCTTCTCCTTTAGGATTTGTTTAAGCAACCCCTCCACAGCCTGAGACTATAAAGATACTCTTCTATATCTTCTCCAACTTTTGATTTTAGCACTTGCATTTTCAATCCATTCGAGAGGGATTTTTGTATAAGGGTTGAAGTCAATGTCTGATGACCGACTACGCCGACTCCACTCATCAGACAGTACATCTGTCCTCTACTGAACTTGAGGACCAGCTCTGTCAACATCACGTGTCCCTGGGAGCCCACCATCCTGCCGCCCATGCTGCGCTTGTCCATCTCTGAGTCAACACAAAACTCTCCTAGTTACTGTCGCTCTATGATACACCCGGAGCCCCAGAGGGCCAGCTCCCCGCCCAGCTCCCGTCTGGCTTTCCTTCAAAGAGTTCTTGACCTTCATCAGCCTTTTATTTCTCCATATAGATTTCAGGATAATCTTGTTGATTTTTTTTTAATCCTATTGGGGTTTTAAAACTGGAATTACATTAATTCTATGGGCCAGTTTTGCACATCGTTTTGATATGGAGGCTTTCTATCGATAAACGTCGCTAGATGTTTTCCTCAACGTCGCTCAGTAAATTTTACCATTTTCTCCACAACAGCTGTGCATATCTTTGTTAGGTCTATTTCTAGGTCGCTGGATTTATTTTTGTTTGTTTGTTTCATTTTGCAGCAATCGTAAATGGTATTTTATTTTAAATGACATTTTATAATGGACGTGTGGCATATGGAAATAGAATTTTTAATTTAAAAATGAATCTAGTGTCCTGTTGAACTCTTATGAATTCAAATCATCTAATTTCTTGAGTTTTCTACATAATAGTCATATCATCTGCAAAAATATGACAGTTTGCTTTCTTCTTTTTCAATCTTTAAAACTTTTATTTCCTGTTCTTATTCCTCAGGCTGGAACTCTTTGTACCACATAAAATTATGTTGTGGGGGTGGGCGTCACTAGCTTTCCTTTTCTGGGTTTTACCAGGAATTACTTTAATGCCTCACCATTAAGTAAGATGCTATCTGTAAGGGTTTTGTAGGTATCTGCTCTTAGGCTCAAGATGCTTTCTTCGGAACCTGATGTGCTCAGATTTATTTCCTTTTGAAAAAAGTCACAAGTGGATGTTAAATTTTATCAAACGCTTTTCATGCATCTATTGTAATCACTGTGTTCTTTTACCCTGTTAATGTGCGGAATTACATGAACAGCATTTCTTTGGGGGCAGGAGAAATTAAGGTTCAAAAATATTAAGAAATATCTTGGAATCAAAACCCTTTGCTTCAACCTCAGCCTTTGTCGGCTCATTGGATCGCCAAGCCTGGAAGGCGTCACAAAGTACAAGAGTCGTGTCGTATGGACACGAAGTGTAGGAACCTGACAGCACCACTTCCTTGAGGAAGAAATGAAGGCTGTGGCTCTACATGCGTGCGTCGCAGAGGCAATTCAGAGCTCCGTCCCCTGTCGAATGTTACTTGGAGGAAGACAGCTCAGGCTCTTACATTTTCATCAAATTGATTAATTATTTGGATAATAAGCCTTGACGTCTTTGTCCTCTTGAATCGCTAACAATGAGCAGTTCTCCCCGGTGGCAGCACGCCTGCCATGGCCAAGGACATGAGATCTTGGACGACTTCAGCTCCGAGGGCGGGACCAGCTGTGTTTCCCCTGCAGCCCTTGCTTCGTTCCGTCACCAGGGCCGTTGGGTCTGTTACCAATTTTCTTGAAACCCTTCTGATAGCCATCCTACACCCCATTCTCCTTTTTCTGATTAATTTTATACTTCTTTAATATCATTTCAGTGGACGTTTCGGAGACAGGAGAGGTATGCTCGGTGCGCCATCTTGAATCATAACGCAGTCATCTCCCTTTAATGCCCAGGACGTCAGCCAAGGAGCTCAGAGATAGGATCGTGGGTCTCCCTGGCTTCACGCTCCATCCCCTTTCCTCCGTCCTCAGACCTCCGTTCACGTTTGCTCCCTGGGACTATCAGCCTGTGAAAGCAAGAGCCAGGTTCTTTCCCCAGCACCAAGCACCCGGGCTGGGCAGGCGGCCACCATGCAACATGCGTGTATGGCCTTCTGAAAATAAATATCTGATGAATGACCAAACAAATGAATTAACACTAATAGTACAGTCAGATTCTTAACAAAAAGACTCCCTTTTTCTTCTGCGTTTGAAAAACCAGGGAGGGAAGCTTTTTAATTATGAAAAACTGATTGTTTCCTTATCTCTGTTCCACAGTGCAGTCCGCCCGAGCCCCCGCCAACCCTGCTGAGAAATAATTCACAGACCCTTGCGGAGGCTCTGCTGCAGCCCAAGCACGAACAACGTCTGGAAGATTTCATCCCTTTTCAAGACTGGAAGCTGGTTTTGGGGCCCAGGAAAAGTCCTTCCATATCAAAGTTCCTGCCAGATTTATGAATATAAAGGCAGTGGTTCTGGGGAGCTTGGCTGTAATGAGAATCTTTAAAACTCGCACTAGGAATTTTCTAGGGCAGAAGCCAACCAAATGTATGCTCCACACAGCTTTCATTGTGGTGCGGATTAAATATATAGCAAACCAAACTACGTTGCCCCAAATTCACCAAGTCCCATAGCAGAACCTGCGTCCTGTGCCATTGACGGATGTGGGCACCTCGGTGTGGTTTATCTTGTGATGCGGTGGGGACCGCGTAGGCTCTGGCTTCTCTCGCGAAAGGGGAGGCAGCTCCTCAGAGAGGAGAGCTGGGGGGCCCCTGGAGATGTGGGTTGTTGACTGGCGGCACCGCCGGCCCCAGCCCACTCAGCAGGAAGCAGAGACCAGAGAGAGAGCGCACGGGCTCAGTCCCAGGCACCCCAGAGCCCTGGTCTTCCTCGGGCGCTCTGGTGTCCCGGGACCAGCTCTCACGCCTCTCCCCGCCCCACCCCCCGCCGAGGTGACACACTGGGTCTACCCTTGCTCACCCCCCAGGTCCCACCCGGACATGACAGCCAATAGCCTGGATCTTAGGAGAGGCTCCCGATTTCCAGTTCTCTGGCCCATGGTCCTCTGACGACACTTACTGAAAGTTCATTGTTTAGAATCTGAGTTTGGTCATCTCTCCCTCCAGCCTGTCGACACCCTTCTGTTCTCAGCCCTGCACTCCAGCCTGCCTTGGAACACCAGCCACCGTGGCTCCAGACCTGACGTGTTCCAGAATGTTCAACCTTCCTGCTGCCCACGTCTTAGATTGGCACAACGATGGGCACGTTTGCCACCTGCCTAGAGGAGATGAACTCACTCACCGTAACCCTATACACTGTGGGCCCTGGCATCTCTGCCCTCACCCGTGCCCTGCCCCACGATGGGCAGCTGTGAGGAGTGAGGCCTTTAGGAATCTAGCCCGAAAGACGAGGCAGGTCCCAACCACCGATTGCTTTAGATGGTAATGGTTTGGGTCCGCGCTCATCATGGCTGACCTCTGTTTGCTGGGGCCACAGGCCACCCCCACTGGTGACGAAAACGGTCTGTGAACGTTAACAAAACCTCCTTCAGAAACCAGGCATCTCATCCCCAGAGCCAAGAGCCTGGTTTCTAAAGCAGATGCTCCAATAAAAGGAAGCATGGCTCCCGGGAGAAAGGCCTGATTCCAGGGACGGGGCAGGGAAAAGTACCAGATAAACCAGAAGTACTCTGTATCAGAAGCTAAAGCAGGTGCTCCACAAACAAAAGGAGGGAGCAGGTTGAAGGGACCCAGGAAGCAGCTGGAAAGAGCCAAAGGCCGGACCAGGTTGAGCAACAAAATAAATAATGTAGTACGGACTGCCGCTCAAAGTACGAAATATTCAGGCAGGGTCCCTCTTGATTATAAATAAACACTTGGATAAGTTAAGAAATGGGATAAGAGATAAGTCTTTCGTACCGAAGACTTCCAACAATATATGTACATCCATCAGGCAGAGCTTTTCCTGCGGTCCCTGAGTTCGAGTCCTGAGCTGGGTGAACACGAGCCAAGCTTTGGGTGAGCCCCACCTCCTTCTCTCTCTCTCTCTCTCTCTCTCTCTCTCTGCCTTTCACTCACATGAGCCCTCTCTCTCTCTCTCCCTCCCCCCCGACTTGTGCACACACACACACACACTCTCTCTCTCAAAATAAAGAAACTTTTTTAAAAAGAAGGTAATTAACATTAAAGGGTAATGAAGTCACAAGGGTGGGGTCCTAATCTAATAGGATCGGTGGCTTTTAAGAAGAGAAAGAGAGAGAGAGACTTCTCTGTCTCTCCCTCTCCACGTGCGTGCACCAAAGCAAGGCCACGGGAAGACACGGGACAAGCTAGTCATCTGGAAGCCAGGTAGAGAGTGCTCACCAGAAGTGGAATCCGCCGGCACCTTGAATTTGAACTTGCAGCCTCCAGATCTATCTGTTGTGAAAGCCCCCAGTCTGTGGTGTTTTGTTATAACAGCCTGAGCCAACCCAGACAGGGGTGCGGCCAGGGCGCGCCTCACGGAGTCACACACCCCAGGCCCCCGACTCCCCAGGCCCACGGGGCTTGCTGGGCAACCAGAGAAAGCTTCCCGGGGGAGGAGGGCCTCGGCTGAGAAATGGGGCTGGAGGGAGGGAGGACTGGGGCGGGGAGCTCCCCAGAAAATGGTGATTGGAGAGGCAAAGCCATCTCCTCAAAATATGTTCTGGAAAGATGCGGTGCTCTTTTCTGTGGTTAAAATTCCACGTTGTGTCAAGAAGATTTATATTTCCACTTAAAAAAGGAACCATCCCAGGCATTTTTAAAAACCTCCTAAAAATAGAAAAATGAGGAGAAACGAGTGGTTGGAG
Organism: Helogale parvula; assembly: GCA_004023845.1. Lineage (NCBI taxonomy): Eukaryota > Metazoa > Chordata > Mammalia > Carnivora > Herpestidae > Helogale > Helogale parvula. The sequence continues at coordinate 92,125 of PJEM01003745.1, forward strand.
AAGCGGAGATGTGAGGCTGATGTGTTTACTGCTGCAGACCAGAGGAGGTGGTGGGGGAAGTTCGTGATCTCCCCTCGGCCCTGCCCCGAACCCACACCCTGGCGGTGCAGGGCGCACTCCTGCCGGGACAGAGGCCTTCCCGGAGCACCATGAGTACCGAGCAAGCCCTTTCCTCGGGCCTGGAACGCGCCTGTTGCTGACGGAACCCGTTCTAAAAAGAAGGGAGTCTGAAGAGAATGCCTTGTTTCCTTTATTTTGCCCCAAAATGATGGTCAAGGCTAGCTTTACAGAGAGGAGTAGAGTCTGGTTTTATTCCAAGTTAGGAGACGTCCAAAGATGCACCTGAGGCCAGAGTCCCAGACAGATGTGTGGGAGCACCGGGCAAAGCAGACCGAGCCCGGAGGGCCCAAGAGAGGGGCGACTGACCCTGCGGGCAAGGGTGGCACGGTCGTAGACGGCCTCGAAGAGTGGGGTGGGCGTGTTCCCAGGCGAGCACGACGCAGACCCGGGGCCCTCCCATGAGGCAGAGAATGGAGCAGGGGTGGAGACAGAGAGCAGGCGTCCATGCGGACACAGGGAGCTGAGTAACCGGGGTCCCGGCCTGCCCTAAATCCCCTGGAGCCCAGAAGCTACCCAGGGAGAACGAGGAGGTCCCAGATTGACCAAACTTAGGTCTCTGCCGCCTCTGGCGAATGGCGCTCAAATTTAAATTACAGGGGCACCTGGGTGGCTCAGTCAGTTAAGCATCCAGCTTCGGCTCAGGTCATGATCTCCAGGTTCGTGGGTTCAAGCCCTGCATCAGGCTCTGTGCAGACAGCTAGCTAGGAGGCTGAAGCCTGCTTCGGATTCTGTGTCTCCCTCTCTCTCTGACCCTCCCCTGCTCGCACTTTCTTTGTCTCTCAAAAATAAATAAAAAACATACATTTAAATTACAATAACAGAATAAAAAGGATTTATTTCTCATATACCGCTATCTGTCACCCTTCATTTTGGGCAACAAATTTTATTCCAAGTTCCTATTGTGGAAAGAAGCACATTTGGGAAGGAGAGAGAGAACTCGCTCGTGGGGCCATTTCCTGCCCCAGAATCAAGTATTGAGGCGAAGGGGAGGATTTATTTCCGGAAAGAGAGTAACAGGAGGCGAGGGTAGAAATGTGAGCGACTGAAGCTTCCTGATCGCTTCCTAGGAGCCACCGAGGTGCCCAGGGCTCCACGGGAAGTCTGCACCTGACCCTCGCCGGCCAGGAAGTGCCTCCGCCCGAGGCTGTGCTGCTCCTAGCTCTGTGCTTGGCACAGTCAGCCTTCACTAAATGAGTGTTTATGGTGTTTGGGGAAAGACAAGGAACGTCACAAAACAGCAGAAAACAGCATCACAATTGTGTAAAAGGAGACAGAAATATGAAGCCTGTGCCTCTTGAATACCATCTGCCAAAAGTTCGCGGCCGCAGGCATTTAAACGTATTTATTTGGGGCGCCTGGGGGCCCAGGGGGTTAGGCGGCCAGCTCTTGACTTCAGCTCAGGTCATGATCTCACGGGTTCATGAGATCGAGCCCCGCATTGGTCTCTGTGCTGGGATTTCTCTCTCTCTCTCGCTTGCCCACTCTCTCTCTCTCTCAAAATAGATATTAAATAAATATATATATTAATTCTTTCAATATACCCAACACCCTAAGGTAGAAACATTAATTGTATTTTGTAGATGAGGAAACACGCCCAGAGAGGTTAAGTGTTTTCCCAAAGTCACTCAGCCCGTAAATGGCAGAGAAATGATTCGAACCCAAAGATGTCTTACTCTAATCCCTTTGCTCTCCCCACGTAATCTGTTGCCTGTGACAACCGTGAGGGAATGTTTGGGGGATGAGGGACCCGTAATCTCCTGGTTTGTGTGACGTGTCAGCCACAGGTGCTGGGGGACGGTGGCGCCAGGCACACAGCCTTGACTTCCGCTGCTTGTCTGGGGCGCCCCGGGGGGTGGGAGCCTGGCGGGAAGCCCCCTGACTCAATCTTCCATCTCAGAGCTGAACTTCAAACCCATCCAGTAGGATCCAGTTCAATTAGCATAAAAGCGAATTAGCAATTACCGAGCTGTCAAGTCACAGCAGAGACTCAGGAATTTCAACAACTATCGAGACATCATTTAAAAATATTTAATTCCACTTACATCATTCCAGCTGGGGAATCAGATTGTTTTTGCCTGGTGAGAGGTGTTCTTTGGGGACACGCATTAAAAGCGCCAAAAGATCCCCCTCCCCCACGTAACGAGCAAACACGCGGAGAGCTGTGTAGACAAGGTAGAGAATATCCTTGTGCAAATGGATTTTTCAATATTTGCTGACTTAACTGGAGGGGTAATATTGGTTTTCAGCGGGTGAGTTTGAAGTTTGACGATGGGCGTCAGAGATTCACGAGGAATAACGCGGCATTATTACCCAGCTATCTGGAGACAATATATACTTTAAATAAGATTAAAACTCCATCGGGGCGCCTGGGTGGCTCAGCCGGTTAAGTGTCCGACTTCAGCTCAGGTCATAATCTCGCGGTTCGTGGGTTTGAGCCCCGCGTCAGGCTCTGCGCTAACAGCTCAGAACCCAGAGTCTGCTTCGGATCCTTGTCCTCCACTCTTTCTGCCCCTTCCCGGCTCATGCTCTCTCTCTCTCTCTCTCTCTCTCTCTGTTTTAAATGTTTAAACATTTAAAAAAATTTTTTAAAAACCTCCATCATACCCTTATTTGTCAGATAATTAATAGCATTTGCTGTCTGTGGCGTCTAATGCAGTGACATCTCAGGATCTCCCCTTTCCTTTTTTTTTTAAATTTTTAAAAATGTTTTTATTTATTTTTGAGAGAGAGAGAGAGAGAGCAGGGGAGGGTCAGAGAGAGAAGGAGTCACAGGATCCGAAGACAGGCCCCAGGCTCTGAGCTAGCTGTCAGCACAGAGTCTGACGCGGGGCTCGAACCCATGAACCATGAGATCATGACCTGAGCTGAAGTCGGATGCTTAACCGACTGAGCCACCCAGGTGCTCCAGAATCTCCCCTTTCCACATGGAAACTTGTGAAGCAGGCCTCCGTGGACAGGTAGCACAGGTCTGGGTTCTGGGTTCTCTGAGGGGGAGTAGCTCTCTCTCTCGGAGAGGGTCCCAGCATCCTTCTCTCAGTGAAGATGTTCCCAGAATCCCTCTCTCTCTATGTTCCCTGCATCCCTTTCTCTGTGGGTGTGTCCCTAGAATCCTCTCTCTGACGGTGTTCCCAGGATCCTTCTCTCTGAGAGTTTTCCCAGGATCCCTCTCTCTGACAAGTGTCCTGAGGCTCTCTCTTTCTGATAGCATGTCCCCAGGTTCCTAGCATGACAAGGCCAACCCCATACAGGCACCATCTTCTTCTAGTGCCTTTTTTTAAGAGGTAATCAACTTGTTTCAAAGGGTCTTTTCCAGTCCATCTCAGCCTCTGGCATCCCCTCAAAGGACCACGGAGACAGCAATGGCCAAGGTCTTTAGCTGTAGCTGAATGCTGCAAGAGGCTTAAGTCCAGTGTGGCCAATGAGTCCATGAACAATATTGATGGCAGAACCAACTTGCCTCGTGACAAGCTACAGACAGCAATCTTATGAGACAGAAATCATTATCCCCATTTTACAGGTGAAGAAACTGAGGCATGAAATGTTTAAAGAATTTGCCCAAGTGATGGAAGCCATATCCAAACATAATGACTGCAGATCTACAAAGTGCTGGGGTGAAAAATCCTATCTCAAAAGGTTATGTATCATAAGGGTCCACTATGTAACTAACATTCTCTAAATGACAAAATTATAGAATGGAAAACAGATTACTTGTTGCCAGGGGTTGGGGTCGGGGTGCAGGGAGGTGTGGCAGAGGGGAGGGGGTGTTATTATATAACAGCTACAGTAGGGATCACTGCAGTGTCGGAACCACACTGTCTCTTGACCCTGGTGTTGGAGATGTGAACCTTCATGGGGCGCCTGGGGGACTCCGTCAGTTAAACGTCCAACTTCAGGTCAGGTCATGATCTCGCAGCTCGTGAGTTCGAGCTCTGCATCAGGCTCCGTGCTGATGGCTCAGAGCCTGGAGCCTGCTTCAGATTCTGGGTCTCCCTCTCTCTCCTCCCCTCCCCTGCTCATGCTCTGTCTCTCTCTCAAAAATAAATAAACATTAAAAATTAAAAAAGAGAGAGAGAGAGATGTGAACATTCACATGTGATAAGGTTGCACAGACCTAAACATACGCAAAATTGAGTACAAGTGAAGGCGAGGTATCTGAAGCAGGTGCACAGATGAATGTCAACATCATGGTCAGGCCATTGGACCGCAGTTCTGAAAGATGTGCCCATTGGAGGAAAATGGGTAAAAGGAACACAGGATCTCGCTGAGTTATTTCTTAGGATAACTTATAAATGTACAATCATCTCAAAATAAAAACTTCAATTTTAAAAAATAGTATGTAAAATGAGTGCAGGGTGAAGCCTGTCAGATTTAGTACTTATCTAAGAGGCTGGGACAGGCTTGCAGATTTTGTAGTTGCTTCAATGTAACAACATTTTTTAAGAGAGCGTGAACACGCAGGGGAGAAGGGCAGAGGGAGAGAGAATTGCAAGCGTGGAGCCACCTGAGCGTGGAGCCTGGTACAGGATCCCCTGGCCCTGAGATCATGACCTGAGCCCAAATCAAGAATCGGACCCTTGACCGACTGAGCCCCCCAGGGACCCCTTCTCTAACAATATAAACTCTGCTTTAAGGTTTGGTGCATGCTGTGAGCGCCAGCTACAACAACAGAATAAAAATACATGCATTCTGGCTTTAAAAAAAGGTGCTCAGAAATTTAGAGGAACGATTCCCTTCTTGCTGAAAGAAGGACGATGTTTGAGCTCCGTCTTGAAGGAGAAGGAGACGGTGTCTCGTGACGGCTCCGGTGGAAGGAAGAACGTTCCGGGAGGGAAGCACAGAAGCAGGGTTCAGACGACTCAAGACAAATACAGTGTGTGTTTTCGAGACCGGGTCCTGTTAGGACAGGAGGTGGAGTCCTGACTGTCGCCGCACTTGGCTTGATCTTCAACGATGTTGATTTCTTTCTTTCTTGTTTTTTTTTTTTTTAGTTTTGGGGTAAAGTTACGTTGTGTTTTTGTTTTCCTTTTTAACGTTTTTTTCTACTTACTTAAAAATTGTGTGTGTCCACCTACACTTGTTCTCTCGATGCACTGTTCTCCACGGGGTGCCAAGGAGACGGCTCTGCTTGTGGCGACGGAGACTCTGCCTGTGGGGACGGCTTGGCAACTGAAAGACCTGAGTTCAAATCACCACTCATCCCTCACTGGCCAGCTCTCATCGAACAAATACCTGGACTTCAATTCCCTCTTTCGTAAACTGGAGGTTATGTTACCTACTTTGTAGGGTTGTTACAGCAGAGTCCTTTCAAAGTGCTTCGCAAATGGCAAAGGGCTAAAGAGATGTGAATGGCTAACGCTGACGGACCCCTCACATGACGGTGCGCATACTGATGACAGCTTCACATCCGGCTCGTGGGGGACCATCGCCGTGGGAGGCAGCGCAGTGCGGTGGTTAAGAGCAGAGGCTGGAGAAAGGCGGACTTGACCCAGAGTCCTGGTCTGCCCTTATGTTGGGAGAACCATGTCCCCTCGTGCAAATGAATTCACTCTTTCAAGTTTCCTTTTCGTGATCTGTGACTGGGAATAAGAGAACCTCATGGGGTTGTCGTGAGGATGAAATTGTGACAATTAAGCAACAGACGTTGAATTCAATGGGATGATTTCTATAAAGTACCTAAAATGGATGTCATTCACCATTACTTTTATTGCTAATATTTGAGAGGAGACTGCCAAAGAAAACCTGCCCCTTTCCAGGGCGAAGAGGGTTCAGGAGGCTCCAGGGAGGAGGAGGCAGGTAGTGTTTCACCGAGGGGCACAGAGGCAGCCCCTTGAGCAAAGCCCCGGGATGCCTGCTGAGGTTCATATCTTTGGGTACATCCGGTGGGAGACAATTGAGGACCCGGGCCGGCCTTCCCTCTCTCACCACCACCGCTGTCCCCACCTCCACCCATTCCTCCAGGACTCCCAGATGCACCTGCTACACTAAGGTGAGAGCACGGAGCTCCTTTTTTTTTTTTTTTTACTTATTTTTGAGAGAGGGAGAGGGAGAGAGGGAGGGAGACACAGAATCCGAAGCAGGCTCCAGGCTCTGAGCTGTCAGCACAGAGCCTAATGTAGAATTCGAACCCACGAACTGTGAGATCATGACCTGAGCCAAAGTCGGACACTTAACTGACTGAGCCACCCAGGCGCCGCTTGGAGCTCCTTTTCAAGTGATGGGAGCTAACCTCTGGGCTTGGCTAGATGCGTTCCACTTCCCAAACCACCCTCTCCCCGCCCCGTCCTCACCATGGTGCAGCCATCCGTCTTCCTCGACGGTCCCAGAATGCCCACCTCACTCCTCATGCGGAGGCCTCCTCGGTCACCTCTTGCTTAATGAAGCTCCTTGACTTCACTTCCTACAAAGCCTGAGCTCGGGTGAACTAGGGCGAGAACATGAGAAATTGTGCGACTGGATTTGGTGGCTCTTTTTCTCCTGTAACTTATTTTGAAGAATGGGCATTCACTGCCTTCAAAGTCTTCTGAGAGTGAACATACATACAGATTTCTCCCCAGAGCATTAGAAATGAGGAAAGACTCCGACTTCCTTTTAGGAACCAAGCATAACATTGGTACCTGCGCCTGATAAAGATAAAGTAGGAATATAAGAACGTGACGAACCAGGGGCGCCTGGGGGGCTCAGTCGGTTAAGCGTCTGACTTCAGCTCAGGTCATGGTCTCACAGTTTGTGGGTTCGAGCCCCACATCGGGCTCTGTGCTGACAGCTCAGAACCTGGAGCTGCTTCAGACTCTGTGTCTCCCTCTCTCTCTGCCCCTCCCCCACTCATGCTCTGTTTCTGTCTCAATAATAAATAAACATAAAAAAATTTAAAAAAGGAGAACACGACAAACCAATAATCACTCAGGAGTATCGATGCAAAACTGCTAAATAAAATATTAGCCAGAAACACCCAATACACATTAAGAAGACACTTAAGAGACAAACAAACCGACAGTGTAATATTTACAGCCTGTGGGGCTACACGGACTAACTACAGGGCTCAGCCGTACAGCCTCTGCCCAGGCACCAATGAATATATAGAAAATCAGCTCCCCAAGTAAACGGAGGAATATGAATTAGACATCCCAAACCCCACCCAGACAGCAGGAAAGCTTTTAGGAGACAATATTTGTCAAAAATTGAATTAGCGAAACATCGAAACACATTTAGGGTTTTGACTCTTGCTGGATGAGCCTCAAACACCCTTGCGCCCTTCTCTGAACGGTGTTGTTCAGATGCTCTTGTCTTTTCCCGGCGAGAGCGGGGCCCCACCGTCCTAAGGTGCCCCCTCCCGGGGCCCCGGTCGCCTGTGACCTGATCTGAGCCACGCGTCGTAGACGAAGGTACTGTACGGGGTCTGGGGCATCCTTCGGATCCCCCCTCCTGTCTCATCCCGCTCACCCCGGCTCCCAACGAAAGCAGCACTAGCAGGAGAAAGAGACTGGTCTCACCTTCTAGGCCCTGCTGCGCCTACTACGTGTGAGATTTTAGACGAAACGCTTAATCTCCTACCTCCGTTTCCTTGTCTATAAAATAGATCTTCAGCCTTCACGGGGTGTCGTAAGGCTAAAATGATGCAGCCCTTTTGTTAGACCCTGAATTACCAACCATTGTTTTCACTTGCCCGCTTCCAGCCTGGTAACCCTAGGAATGTAACTCGATAAATCTGTTTCTTAAGATTCTGTTAAAACAAGCCCACCTGGAAAGGCAAAGTCAGCAAGTGAAAGTCGTCCAGTCACTGCCCCGCGGGACCATCCAGTGTTGTGAGATGGTGATTGGTTCCTCTGACCCATATAAGCCCTGAGCTTCTGCTCTGCGGGGCGCTCTTCTGAGGAATCACGCCTACTCTGGAGGGGCCATTCGGCCGAACTAAAATAACCAACTCCATTTGTGTTCGTGGATTCCATTCTCGGTGACTCGCGTTGGGAAATAGGGTCCAACACTTTGAAAGGAAGACAGGGCCACACGAAGCAATGTGCAAACGGGCAGGCATGTGGTCCTTGGGAGCACGAAAGACGGGAGGGCTGTTATTGCAAGATTTGGGCCAGGAAGTCTGTCAGTTGTTACGGTTTAATCAAGAATACATCCCGATTCTTCCTCCCACATCTAAACTTACCGTTTAACAATAACTGCGTTAGCCAGGAAGCTCTAACTACTTTAATTCAATGAAATTAAATGAATGTCTTGCTTCACACATCCTTTCAAACAGAGAAGATTCCTGTCAACAATTACAGGAAGAAGCCAACATTTCTCCTGTGACTCATCTTGCGGAATACCTGTCTGTCTCCTCCTCGGGTTCCAGAACCATCTACCCACTGAGAACAAAGCCACTGACACGCTCTTCCCCATGCAGAGAACACACAGGCTCGTTCCCAAGGCTGGAACACCCACCATCTCTCTAACAAACAAAAGCCTGACATTTGTGCAATGCTTTTCTGGGGGGGGGGGGGGGGAACAAACTACCGAGTAAAGATTGAAGACATTTCGATTTGGAATATAGAGGGGCGCCTGGGTGGCTCAGTTGGTGACCTGACTTCGGCTCGGGTCATGATCTCACGGTTCGTGGGTTCAAGCCCCACATCAGGCTCTGTGCTGACAGCTCAGAGCCTGGAGCCTGCTTCAGATTCTGTGTCTCCCTCTCTCCCTGCCCCTCCCCTACATGTGCTCTGTCTGTCTCTCTCTCTCTCTCAAAAATAAATAAACTTAAAAACAAAAGAAATATACAAATCCGTGATACTTTGGATCAGGATCCTTGCCTGGGACCACAAAAGGACATTGGAGTCCTCCGACTTACATCTTTGGCTCGGAGTAGGCTCCCTTTACCCTCAAGGTCCCTGTCAAAAGCGGTCAATGTAATACAAGCCCACTTGTGTCCTGGTGGTTGACTGGATTGCAGCAAAGTCTCTTCAACAACTTCTTTGTTTATTTAAAAAAAAAGTTTTTATGGTGCCTGAGTGGCTCAGTCAGTTGAGCATCTGATTCTTGGTTTGTGCTCAAGTCGTGATCTCATGGTTGGTGAGTTTGAGTTCTGCGCTGGGCTGTGTGCTGATGGCGTGGAGCCAGCTTGGGATCCTCTCTCTCCTTCTCTTACGGCCCCTTCCCCACTCCCACTGTCTCTCTCAAAATAAACAAATAAACTTAAAGAAACAAAAAGGAACAAATCATTAGAAAAAAAATTTACTGAGCTCCCATTATGTGGCAGGCCCTGAGCTGTGGGTCAGCTGCCTGGCACAGAACACCCAGATGGGGTCCCCCCTGCATTAATCCAATAACTAGACAAGCACCTCACTAGCCCAAGGTGAGGGGGTCAAGGAAGACTTCGTGGCCTTCATGGTTACAAAATGGCTGCAGCTGTCTGGACATCACACCCACATCTCCCAAGGGCTAGAAGTGGTTCTCATCGGCCAGAGTTGTTTCTCACACCTCTATCGCAACCAGTCACAGGAAAGAATGCGGCCTCGGTGACAGGATTGGACCTTCCTCTGATACTGTGGTGGCAGAGTGGGCCCCTCGACGAAACCAGCCACAGTGAGGGGGAGATGGATTTCGAATGACAAGCCAGTTGCCCACTCCCCCTACTGGGCTCCAGGCCCTTCTTGTTTTCTCCTTGCACCATTTCATTTTCAGTCCCTGTAAGCAAGGACTTCAAACGCCAATCACACAGTCATCACAAAGGGACTTTGCTGCACGAGACAATAGCGTGCCCCGCGGAGTCGGCGACTCTGGGTCTGAATTCCACTTCATTTTGTTCGGTAGAAAAGTCATGTTCAAAGCTCCCACTTTCCTCCCCTCTCTGGGGGCCTCCGCTGTTCAGATTCATACCATCAACAGGCAGTCCTGAAAGCCTGTTGGATAATATAAATGAAAACGAGAACAAGAAAGATTTCTGTGCAGTTTGTCCTTAGTATCCTAGGGCTAGACTTGGGTTTGTTTATTTGGAACAACATTGCAGCTTGCACAGCCTGTGACACTCTCAGGGCTGTGACAACATCTAATACACGCGGCTCTTAAAAACAAAATTCTGACAGGAGCTGAGTTTCTTTGTTATTCTGTAGCTTTAAAAACACTCACAAATAAAGCTAATGTGAGATCCTTAACTTTAGCGCATCAGACGATCTTAGTGTCCGGGCTAGAGCAGATGTGGTTTCATGGAGTTTGCAAATCCGGTGACCACAGTCCATTTTCTAAGAGCACTTTTTAGAGAGAGAGAGAGAGAAAGTACAAGCAAAGGAGGGGCAGAGAAAGAGGGAGAGAGAGAGAGAATCCCAAGCAGAGCCTCTGTCAGTGCGGAGCCCCATGTGGGGTTTGAACCCACGAACCGTGAGACCATGACCCAAGTCGAAATCAAGAGTCAGACACTCACCTGACTGACGACCCAGACGCCCCAATATAAGAGCACTTTTTGTGTGTGAAAATGCCTTATCCAAGGATGCTCTCACCCTCCTCCTAGTTATAAAGGGTTGCCTTTAATTTCCTGATGACACCCTCCCACCTTCCCCGAAGCCCCACCCCTCGCCCACCCTTGTCCCCAAGACTCACACATGACTTCTCTGGACACTGTATCTTGTCTCCTCCTCCGTCCCTGTCTCTTAGATCCCTCTTTGTGTAAAGTGCCCCTCCCCCATTGCCACTCCCGTCCTTGCTCAGATAACCCAACTCCCCCTGCCTCCTAGCCTCCGGGACACGTCCTCCGTGGCCATCCCCCTGCCGTCGACTGTGTGCAGGGGGCCTTGCTGACGCCTCCTTGCCCCACCCAACCCATCATCGCGCCGACGACTCTGACAAAGTCAGCCCTGCCGTGGACGCTGCCCGAGGCCCCACACTTTCAGGGTGCTGCTCTGACCCTCCCCAGAGACTCCTCCCCGTGGGTCAAGGCCGAGGAGATGCGTCTGCCTGGAGCTCACGCCCCTCAATCCAGATGGTGCTCCAGGTGCCCAGGCTTCCAGAATTCCCACTCAAATGCTCCCAAGCATGCTTCGGGCCACCCTCCCGAAGGGGACACAGGACACGGAAAGAGCCAAGCAGTGGCTGTCTGAGAGTCCGGAGCAGCTGAGTCTCTTGACCCCCAGGCGCGGGGAGAGAGGGGTGGGCGGCCCTTGGTGTGGGGGTCGTGCTGAGGCTGGAGGTCATCATGCGGCCGCCTTTCCACACGACACTCCGACTCACCCAGGAATTCTAGAAGCATCCCTTGCCTTCCAGGCACTCATATCAAGACAGGAGAAGGAACTATACTTCCTCTAACACCTCAGAGCAGACAGATGGGCCACAGGTGTCCTCTTGTGTCCCCGCCCCCGCCCTGCAAGCATTAGGGGCAGGGGTGTGACAGGTCCCATCGCATGACGCTCCTCGGAGCGCTATTTGTGCAGGGCACCCTCCAGACATCTTGGACACTGGCTGAGGTAACCTTTACCTCCTGGAGTAGCGGGCGGCCTTCCCCGGGGGGGTGCCAACCCCCACCCCCAGAACATTCTCTTGAGAACTTCTTTTTTTTTATCTTTATTTATTTTTGAGCGAGAGAGAAAGAGCGTGAGTAGGGGAGGGACAGAGAGAGGGAGACACAGAATCAGAAGCAGGCTCCAGGCTCTGAGCTGTCAGCACAGAGCCTGACGCAGGGCTTGAACTCACGAACCGTGAGACCATGACTTGACCCAAAGTCGGACGCTTAACCAACTGAGCCACCAAGGCGCCCCCGGGACCAGGGGCTCCCAAGTGCCAACGCACAGAGACAACACAGAACCATGAAAATCGTTCGGGGTAGGCACAGGGAGCTGGGTTGGCCAGGATCTGGGGGAGTCTGGCTTTGGTTTCGTTTTGGTTTTTCAGCTTCCCAGGGGACTCCGGGGGATGTTGTGTGGAGGCCATTGCCCCAAACTAGAAATGGACACCGGTTTCGAGTCGGCAGACCCTCACCGTGCATGTGTGATCTTGTTTTCATCTGCCCGGCCGTCCTGCGAGACAGGAACACTGGATTCTCCTCCCCAGCCGAGGAGAAAGCTGAAATCAGACAAGGCTGAGTGGCTCTGAAGATCCCAAAGTGAATGCACCGTGACTCTAGGGCTTAATGTAGGTTCTGGCTCCAAGCCCGGCGGCCTGGCGTGGGGGCACCAGCCAGCGGCAGGCCTGAGACACGGCTGGGCGCTCACAGCATTAGCAAAAGGGCTTTCTCTCCAGAGACCATTCCCAGCTGGTTGGGATAATTCCCGGGCGCTGGGCCTTCTCCACGTTTAAGGGAAAAGCCTGGCGTAGCACGCAGACTCCGGGGTGATGAAATCGGGGCTGGCAAAGGGAGGCCGTGGCATCTCGGAAGACGTCGCCTCGGAAGCAATCATGGGCCATTCTCGAAGGGAAAGCTCTCGGTCCCCTGCCACCGCCGTTTAATGCAAGAGCACGGAACGCTTTTAAAGCTTCAAGAGCGAACGTGCAAATTTTCACTTGTTCAAAAGAAGTTCCCCAAGGACGGCCCCGCCCGGAGAAACGGTCCCCAAAGGGTATTTCTTGCCATTAATGTTGTCGTCGTGACTGCATCGGCTTGTTCTCTACAGTGGTTTCCAGAAACACTGGCGCACGGATCCTGTTTGTTCAAAGGTACCTTAAGAGAGGATGGGAACTCGGACTCCCGCCCAGCTTCCCTCCCGCCTCCTTCTCGCCCTCCCTCCTTGAAGAACTCGAGTCTCCCCTCCCTCCGGAAGGCCCTTCGTTCTGCCGACCAAGCACCCAGCCCCCTCCTCCCTTTCTTCTTTCACGTGACCATTTTCTCGGACCTCTCTGCTTCCTAGATGGGCCGGTTTCTTGGCCGCTCTGACATTTCCGTGGAGCAAAGGGAAGGGCCGCCAGGGGGACATTTTAGCGCTGAGGCTGCAGGTGTCTTTGGGTCCCCACTTCTCCCCCCTAAACACAAGCGGGGGCACCCCTCCTTGGGGTCCCTCCAGAGACACTCTGCATGATAAACATCCCTGGGCAGCTACCTGGTTTTATACACAGATGTTTACAAACTGTGTAACTAGCCCTACACTATGCTTCTAAGTATATATATATGATTATATCATATTAGATGCACTAATTAATATAATATAATTATGCTATTTTCATTAATATATAATATTTAATATAATGTATAGCTATATTTGAAGGGTATTGATTTATATGCCCTTTTTTACACAACCACATTTCTGCATTACCTGATGTTTACATAGGTTTTTTGTGGGTTCTTTTGGGTTTTTCAGCTAAGCAATGATAACACGTGACGATAATGATTATTTTACCTCTTCTTCCCTACTTTGTTTGCCTCATTTCTCTTTCTCATCTAATTGGTATCAGTTATTTAACAATGTTAAATAATAGTGTGATAATAGAACTTTCAGAAAAGTTAACCGTATGTCAGGCCACAAAGAAAATCTTATAAATTTCAAAGAATGGAAATTGCACGAACAGCATCCTCTGGTCATAATACAACAGAAGTCATGACGTTAGTAATGCAATAAACAAACAAACAAAATCTCTTCTACCTGGAATTAAGATACATACTATTAAACAATCCTTAGAACAAACAGAACCTACAAGATTAATTTACACAACTTCTTGAAAAGAAAATGGACTGAAAACATATCAGTATCGATGGGACATACAAAAGCAATTATCAGAGGAGAATGTATAGTATTAATGCCATGTTTCAGTAGAGTGTTACTCTGGGTAACAGAGTAAGCTAAAAGAAAACAGGAGAAAAAACTTAGTAAGGATAAAGCAATTTAAGCAGTTAGAAAAAAAGGAAAACCAGTAGAAGTAATAATAAAAAGAATCTGGCTCTGTAGGTGAAAACCTCAATAAAAAAGACACATCATCAGCTAACCTAAGCAGGAAAGAAAACACAAACACACAAAGATAGAAATGGCAAGTGGGAAATAACCATCAAAATGGATACTTAAAAAAACATTGTGAGACTACTTCACAGAATTCTATGCAAATAAATTTGAAGACCTAGATAAAACGGATGATACTCTACAAAAATTACAGTTAACCAAGTTGGCGCAGCTGGGGTGATTCACACCCACACCTCAGCCCATATGGTTTCACCAGCTTTCACAGGTTCAACCACTGAGCCATACACCTGATGAGTATACGCCACAAGAAAAGTCCAGACCCATCTCACTTAGGAACATCAGTGCAAAACCTTAACTAGAAAATTAAAGGACAGAATCTAATAGCTTATTTTAAAAAAATGATACACCATGATCAAGTACTAGTTATCCCAGAAATGCAAGGTTGATTCAAGATTAGGAAGTTCGTTAATATAATCCCTAATATGAATAGTGCAAAAAAGCAAAATCATTGAAGAGGCATTTGAAAAAATCCAAAACTCATTCACGTCGAAGACTCAGTAAAATAGGAATTAAAAGATGTCTTCTTGGGGTGCCTGGGTGGCTCAGTCAGTTAAGTGTCTGACTTCAATTCAGGTCATGATCTCACGGTCCGTGAGTTTGCACCCCGCACTGGGCTCTGTGCTGGAGTGCTCAGAGCCTGGAGCCTGCTTTGGATTCTGTGTCTCCCTCTCATATATATATGTATACATATACATACATATATACATATATTATTATATTATGTGTCTTTCTCTCTCTCATATATAATATTTATATGATCCAACATTGCATTAAATAGAAAACACTTGAAGATTTTCACTAATGTGAGGAGCAAGACAAGGATGCCTTTGGCTACCATTACTATTTAGCACTGTATTGGAATATTAGCTAATACAATAAGGCAAGAAAAAAAAAACAAGAAGAGGCATAAGAATTAGGGAAAAAAAGAGGTAAAAATCTCACTATCTACAAATGATGTGATTTTATCAGTGGAAAACCCCAAATCAGAAATGGAAATACTGCTACAAACAATACAATTCAGTTAAGTAGCAAGTTACAAAATGAACATAGAAAAATTGATAGCTTTCATATGTAGAAACAGAAACTACTTTAAAGCATACTCCATTAATGTTGCAAAAAAGTAAAAAGACTATGAACACTTACGTGCAAAGTTTTCAGTGTCTGTCTGTCACAGGTGTGTTCTCTGGGAAGCAGGTGCCAAGATGGAGTCGGGAGTGCAGGAAGTTGAACGTGGAGGAGGCCCTCACACCCCTCATCTGTGACAGTCTCCACCAGCTCCGCAGTAGATCGGAGTTAGAGTCGTCCTGTGTTGGACAGAAGGAGCCAGGCTATTAGAGTGGCCTTACTCAGCCGATGGCCAGGGCCCCCTGAAATAACATAACTGGCACAAAAGCTGAGTTGAGTTCTGATATTTTGTGATTTATAATAAGAAATATATATTTGATCTCCTTCCCATGTTTGGCAGAGCTGCTGTGAAACCCTTGGAATTTCCTAAGTGATGAGAGCAACAGTGTCTTTTGTAAGGTTAATGAGGTAACATTTGGCCCCACTGAGGGATGGGGCTGGTTGCCAGGCTGGTTCCAATCCATACAACTGGAAGGTTGGAGGTCTCAAGCCCACTGCCTGACCTCCAGGGACAGGAGGGGCAGGAGAGGAATGTTGCAAAAGTGATCATCAGAGGAATTGATGGCCAATGGTTTAACCAATCATGACTATAAAATGAAGACTCAAAAAAAAACCCAAAAGGACGGGGTTCAAAGAGTTTCTGGTTGGGAAACACATGGAGATGTGGGGAGAGTGGCACCCTGGAGAAGGCATGGAAGATTTGCACTCTTTCCCCCTACCCTATGCCCATTGCATCTCATCCATGTCCATTCCTGAGTTACATCCTTTTAGAGGAAACCAATAGTCCAATAGGTAAAATTTCTCTGAGTTCTGGTGATTAATCTAACAAACTCATCTAACCCAAGAGAAAGTCATGGGAAATGCCTATCTGCAGAAGGTTGGTCAGATGCCCAGATGACAACCTGGACTTGCTACCAGTATATGAAGTAGGGGTGGGAGGTGGCGGGGGAGCAGGGGATGGAGTGCAGTGTGGTGGGGCTGAGCCCTTAACCTCTGGAGTGTGGCACTATCTCCAAGTAGGGAGTGTCAGGATTGAGTTGAACTGGAGGACACGCCGCTGGTGTCAGAGAATCGCTTGGTGGAGGGAGAAAACCCACACACGCGTCGGAACTGGGTGCGGAATCTTGTCCTGAAAATCATGTCTGCTGGAGGTGGTCAGCTAGCCGCCTTCTCACCACAGAGACCTCTGAGCAGCATGTTTCTGTGTCTTCCAGAACATCCTAAACCTATGTGGGAAAACAGCTAGAAAGCCCTCTTGAGACAATAAAAGAATGTGAACAAACAGAAAGACATTTGTTCTTTGACAAGGGAACTCAACTTCATAAAGATGTAAGTTCTCCCGAAATTGAGAGATGGAAGTGCAATCGAATAAAAATATCGTCAGAGTTTTGGTAGGTTTGTTGGCTGGAGCTGAACAAGTTGATTATGAAGTTCATTTGGAAAAACAAGCAAGCAAAGCAAAAAACAAGCAAGCTTTAAAACATGTTATGTATAGGAGGAGAGAAGGAATGCAGGATAGAGAGAACAGGTTTAGATGTCGGTCTTCCTTGAATACACACGTTTTATAGACATCATGTAAATATCTGGTGTATTTTACAATGTTAAACTTCAAAAAGCAATCCCTTGGGGTGCCTGGGTGGCTCAGTCGGTTAAGCCTCCGACTTCGGCTCAGGTCAGATCTCACATTCGTGGGTTCGAGCCCCGCATCAGGCTCTGTGCTGACAGCTAGCTCAGAGCCTGGAGCCTGCTTCCGATTCTGTGTCTCCTTCTCTCTCTTTCCTCCCCCTCTCATGCTCTGTCTCTCTCTGTATCAAAAATAAAATAAAAATAAAACATTAAAAAAAAACAAAAAGCAATCCCTTAAAATAAGAGCAAAATGAAACAGATGACCCTCTGGGTCTCTCGGTATGATCTGTGCCCATGGAGAACACTATTCCAAGTGACATGAAAGCATAGCCTCTTGATTCTACCCGCCGAGTGGGATACAGCCTCGGAAAAAAGAAACACCTCCCCCCAAAAAAGGCTTAAACTGATTTTTGCTATTCATGTTGTTGGTCATAGTTTTGTCGCATATTCTGAAACTATTGTGTGTGCATTTGTGGTTTCAAAAGATAAGCGATTACATTCGAATCACTGAAACTGGAATTTTGGGAGTGGGAGAAGGAAGTGTAGGGCAAAGACAACAAGCCTAGCTCGAACGGTGCAGGTCTGTAACTTGCTGGTGCGGGCCGCTAACAAACACGAAAACAATGACTCATCCGGAAGTAAGGTGCACCCCGAGCTCCCAGCCGTGGTCACTAACAACATTTCTTTTTATTTATTTGTGTATTTTTATTTTTAGAGAGAGATAGAGAGCGCATGAGCAGGGGAGAGGGGCAGAGAGATGGAGAGAGAGACTCCCCTAGCCGCTTCATGTTCAGTGTGGAACCCAACATGGGGCTCGGGCCCAGGACCTGGGATCATGATCTGAGCTGAGGTCAAGAGTCAGACGCTCAACCAGCTGAGCCACCCAAGGGCCCCGATCCCAGCTCTCACTGAAAGAAATCCAAGCATCCTTAGAGAAATAACTGACTCCAGGCTGAGGACAAGTAATGTGACGGGGATCCCAAAACCATCATCCCAAAGGCAAGGAAGTTATCATATTTATGAACGAATTTATGAGAAAAGAGAATCCCACAGCTCAAAATTGGATAATTTGATCATTAGTAAGACTAATCGTTTCAAAAGATTAAGACATATCAAATATGTCTAAAATAGTTCATAATGATAGGAAAAACAAAACATAAAACCCCTCATTGGTCACCTTTGGGGAATACTAAGAAACCAACTCTGTTCTGAAAACTGGCAGATTAAGAGAAAAAAATCAAGCGTTTGTCCCACTGTTCCCATATGAAATGTACCTTGGCACAGCCAAATCGTTGATGACGGAACTATTCTTTCTATTGAAGGATGGCAGCTTAATAAGGTAGCGTTAGACTATTACCATCCAGCAACCTCTGAGGAATTAACAATTCTCGGCAATAATCATGGAAGTCTGCTGGCATCGCAAAAAGAGAAAACCAGTTACTATGTGCCTCCTGATGGAAATACACAGCTCATCTGTGAAGTAGGATTTCCCCCAAAATTAAATCTAAGACTGATTAAGTCTTTAGGTCTAACTATCAACTTACGAGAAAAACAGCGGACAGAGGATCATGTCAAATGACACCATGGAGATGTAATCAGCAAAATCCATACCATGGGATGCTGAGCAGGACAAATAATTGGGTTTCTTCACAATTACAAAGAGCGGGGGTGACGTGGGGACAGGGCACTGCCTAGATGACAAGAGTCCTAAATTCTTCCCAGACCTGGCACACAGTGTGTCTGCAGGGGGTCTCCCAGCGCGGAGCTGAGGGGACAGTTAGCAGAGCTTGGGGCCTACGGAGGCAAGATCAACAGGCAGCCGGCAGGCACGGCTGAACATTCCCATCCTATAAAACACAAGGATGAGGGGGCCAGGGGCTGAGGGTGGCCACCCTGATTTTACAAATTATGGTCCCTTGCTCGGTTCCAGGACCTGAACCAAATTTTCAGATCCCAAACCTACTAAGTAGGTGGCCAGTCCCCTAGGGGGAGGACCCCATCACATCATGGCCAGTATGTGCCCTGATGGGTTTCCCCTTAGGGACCCGTGGCTCCTCACTCGGGCGACTGTCCACTGGGAAGGGGGGCAAGCAGACATCCTGAGGATGACTGGACATGGGGCCTGGGCTGACTCTGATCCCAAATGACCCAGAACAGCCCGCTGTTCAAGCAGGGGCCTGTGAGAGCCAAGTAGCAAACAGGGTCCTGATGCAAGTACTGCTCGCAGAGGCCCTACTGGACCCCTGTGACCTCCCTGCAGTCACTTCCCCCCAGGCCCCGGGGGATTAACTGGAACTGACAGATGTGGTGGCTGGAGCCCCAACTGCCCCTGACCCAAGCTCTCCACCCGCCCTCCACACCTGCTCCTCCTGGACTCCTGTGTGAGGACACCGCTGTCCACCCAAGCCATGATGTGATGGCGCCTGGGCCATCCGGGTCCCTCCTCAAACCCCAAAAGGGACACTAAGCCCGTACCATCCACAGACTTGTGCAGAATCTTTCCCAAACCAGGGACGGCCCTCGGGCTCAGGCCCGCTTTGCTTCCCCTTAATAACTAGGCAGAGACAAGTCAACGAAACACCTAGCCGATCGGCTTGAGACTTTCTCGGAGGAGCTGTGCGTCCCAGAGAGGGGCGGCCTTGCCGGTGCCTGTATTTGGACTCAAGGTGACGCCCGTGACATTCAGACAGTGGCCACATATGGCTTGAAACCCCTGCACTGGCGAGACTGTTCCTTTTTATTCTTAGTTTTTAGTTTTTTTAATGTTTTATTTATTTTTGAGAGAGAGACAGCGTGAGCAGGGGAGGGGCAGAGAGAGGTAGACACAGAATCTGAAGCAGGCTCCAGGCTCTGAGCTGTCAGCACAGAGCCCAACACAGGGGCTCGAAACCACGAACCCCGAGATCATGACCTGAGCCAAAGCCGGACGCTCAACCGACTGAGCCACGCAGGCGCCCTGAGACTTTTCCTTTTTAAATGTCCGGCCTGTTCAGGACAGGAGCTGCCTTCCTGGGGCAGACTGGGTGGGCGGTTCGCCCACAGCCACTGGGACCGTAGGGGTGGCGCCTTCCGGACGCAGCTTCCGAAGCAGAATGACCTCATTTGAAGCAGGTTGCCAGGGCATCCTCTCTCTGTTCTTTAGGAGGAACGTTAAAAAAACCCAGGCAAATTCTGGGCAGTGATTTCTCAGAGGGATTCTGTAAGTAGCACCTGGTCTGAAATGTGTAGTTTATCTTCTAGAAAGGGGCACACAAATCTTCCTGACACTTAATGACAGCAGACAGCACTCCCGTTTGCTTCCCAGATGGAAAAAAGAAAACAAGTCGTGAATTGAGTGTCACGTGTTGGGGTGCCCTGGCCCTAAGAAGGGGTTCCCCAGCTTGGCCCCACCCAGGACAGGTTGTCCAACGTTCTGGACACCCAACCTCCCTGGAATCCCGAGGGTGACGGTAATTGCAAAAGGAATCTTTTCCTGTCTTATTTTCTAACGGTTTCTGTTGGTTTCTAAGAGAGCTAGGGATGCGTGTGGGGTTCTGGGTGCGGACATGCTGAAGAATTCCCTCGCTAGTGCTGTAGTTTTAGCTGATTCTCTGGAGGATTTTGTGTGTCTCCATCCATCAGCAAATAATGATAACGTTGTCTCCCCTTTGTCCCTGGCTATTTATCTTCATTCTATTTTCTGCCTTTCAACAGAAACTACCGCGTAGATCCCTCGAGTTGTTCCAGGTGACAGAACGAGGCTGAGCGGCCAGGTGGCGGGGTTCGGGGACGCCGGGAACTGTGGCCGGAGCCATCCCAACATCCGGATGGAGATGCCGCTAGCCCGGGGCAGGATGGAAACAGGGCGCCACTGGGAATGCTTTAGGTAAAGAATTTGCTAACGTTTCAGTTCTTCCTGAACATTTCACTCCAAAGCACAGAAGTGTCCCCACAAGGGCAGAAGAAGCTGGGGGTCCAGGGTAAGAAATCAGAGTCCAGTCACAGAGGAAAGGGGTCTTTGAGGTCTGGCGGAAGCAGCCTGCATGGGTGTTGGAGCCCAAGAGTGTGAAGAGGGTCCAGACAAGAAGGTGGCCCAACTCCGCCGCTGGAGCCCGAGCAGAAGAAGAACGTGAGAACCCAGGTGAGGTCGGGAGGCGTCCCCGTGGAGGGGGGGCAGGAGGCAGCCCAGCCCGGGGGTTGGAGCCCAGGCGAGGTGAGGAAGACCAGCCGAGGTGTATCCATGGCGTGCGGCAGGGGGAGGAGGTCTGCCAGGCGGGGCCAGCACAGGCTCAGGGAGGGGGGCATCTGCTTAGGGGACGAGGCAGTGCCGGTGAGAAGAGATTGGTTATGTTCATCTAATACGTAAACATAAAAGGATAAAGGGAGGCAGGTCTCCCACCGCCGTAGAAGTGAGTTTACAAATGTGGAAAGAGGGAAACCGAGAGCGAGCCCTAGGGAGTTGAATTGGATTAGAAAGTATCTGTGTGAATGTGGTGTTTGGATGTAGATTTGATTGATAGATAGGTGATAGATAGATGATAGATAAATAGATAGATAGATAGATAGATAGATAGATAGATGGATAGATAGATAGACAATATTAGGAGGGAAGATGTCATTTGACTCTACTTTCTCTTCCTGATCTGCAATCGCACTGACTCATACACATATGTAACTTTTGAGTCTGCAAGTTTTAAAAATTTTTTTATGTTTATTTATTTTTGAGAGAAAGAGAGAGAGCAGGAGAGGGGCAGGGAGAGAGGGAGACACAGAATCCGAAGCAGGCTCCAGGCTCTGAGTTAGCACAGAGCCTGACGCAGGGCTTGAACTCACAGACCATGAGATCATGACCTGAGCCAAAGTCAAGACACTTAACCGACTGAGCCCTCCAGGCGCCCCTGCATGTTGTTGTTGGTTTTTTTTTTAAGTGGGTAATACCATATAATCTTGTCTACAAGTAGCTTTTTCCACTTCAGAATATCTTGGAAGCCAACCAGCCAGGCCAACAGAAACAAATCGAGGGCGCCTGGGTGGCTCAGTAGGTTGAGCGTCCAACTCTTGATTTCAGCTCAAGACATGATCTCAGGGTCCTGAGACGGAGCCCCCATCAGGCTCCATGCTGGGCATGGCGCCTGCTTAAGATTCTGTCTCTCCTTCTACCCCTCCCGCATCTCTAAGACAAACAAACGGACAAATAAAATCATTATTTTAAAAAAAACCAGGGTGTTGGTGCGTGGGTGGCTCAGTCAGTTAAGCATCTGACTTGGCTCAGGTCATGATCTCACGGTTGGTAGGTTTGAGCCCAGTGTTAGGCTCTGTGCTGACAGCTCAGAGCCAAGAGCCTGTTTCAGATTCTGTGTCTCCCTCTCTCCCTCTCTGTCCCTCCCCCACTCACGTTCTGTCCCTCCTCCTTTTTTTCTCTCTCTCATAAATAAACATTAAAAACAAAATTTTAGGTGGGGGTGGGGGGATTATGCACCTGGGTGTATCTGTCGGTTAAGCGCCTGACCCTTGATTCTGGCTCAGGTCAGGATCACAGAGCCCTCTTCTGATCCTCTGTCTCTCTCTCTCTCTCTCTCTCTGTCCCTCTCCCACTCACAGAAGTCCACTTGCTTTCTCTCTCTCTCCAAAATAAATAAACCTTTTAAAAATTTATTTTAAAAAGGGGGGGCACCTGGGTGGCTCAGTCAGTTAAGTGCCTGACTCTTGATCTTGGCTCAGGTCATGATCCTACCGTTTATGAGATCAAGCCCCGAGCGGGGCTCTGAGATAACAGCATGGAGTCTGCTTGGAATTCTCTCTCTCTCTCTCTCTCTCTCTCCCCTTCTCCCCTGCTCTCTCTCTATTTCTCTCCCTCTCTAAAATTATATATATATATATATATATATATATATATATATATATATATTTTCAAACTTCTATAACCTTAAGGAAGAACCATTTGAGAGTTTGAGATCCCTGCCAGTTTATGTGTCAGTAATGGGCCGTCCCTGCATCCTGAAGGTAAAGCTCAGCCTATTCTTTTCAACTGTAGAACACAAGCTTCCAGCCGGACCTGCCGATGAACCTGGTGGGGCAATACTGCCGGCCGGCCGTGCTGGGGCCCCCACGCCAGCACCCCTTCTGAGCGAGGACAGACACGGAAAACAGCAGTGCGAAGCGTGGGGCTGCGTGCAATCACGTCCCGCTGCGCCCCCTCTGGCCAGAGGAGGAAACGCGTGCCCGCACGGATTTTATTCACAGCGTCTCTCTGCTCCTGCCTGGCCGGCAGCTCTCTCTCTCCTGATAAATAGCCCAGCCATTTCCCTTCCCATTTGTCTCACTCTGACCCAGGGTACAATTGCAGACGACACAGATCATGGGCCATCCTGCCCCTGGAGGCCAGCTTTGAGGCGGCAGCCGAGAGCAGTGGTGGAAAGATCTCCAGATGTCACATCCGAGAGCAGAGAGGTGGTGGCCCTCGCTCTGCCTTAGCTGGCTCAGGGCCCTGCAGGGTCCCTCACCTCCCCCTCCCAGGGGACCTGGGACTTCTCACCTGAGCGCCTGGGAGGGTCACTAGGAGGGTGCTAACGTCCTGGTGGGCTCCGTCTTCCTTCTCCACCAGCCTGAGCCCGGGTGGGCAGGACGGGGGTGGCACAGCCAGAAGGGGAGGGGACCTGAGGGTCCGTGAGAGATGGCATCTGAGGAGGGAACAGAACGGGGCAGGCAGGTCTTGGGCAGAAATGGAAGACAGAGGAAGGGAGCAGGATTTCAGGGAAAGTTGGAAGAGGCAGACACAGCAAGACAATAGGGAGACCAGCGCTGTGGGCCAGAGAACCCGAGGCCAGCTGTGTGGGCTCAGCTGGCCAAAAGTAAAAAGACAAGGCCACAGGGTCCCCTCTGCCAGCCCCCGTTCACCAGGCCAGTGTACTTCCCCCCAGCCTGAGCGAAGCTGCCCTGGGGCACAGTCCTGGTGCAAGCGCACTTCCCTTGGCCTGTGGGAGTCACCTCCCCCCGAAATGCCTGTGGGCTGCCCCTCCCTCCTCTCCCCACTCAAACACCCCTTCACCAATGACTGGCCTATATGGGGGCACTAAAGGCCAGAGTGCTTCTTAAACAGCTGAGAGAGCCCTTCTTCCTCTCTTTCTCCTTTTCTGTTGCTTTGACGGTGGACATAATGACTGGAGCTCCAGCAGCCATTTGAGACTATGAGGCTGCCTTGAGATTGAAGTGATCGGCAGGAAAACAGAAGACAGAAGGAACTTGGGTCCCTGATGATGTCACAGAGTCACCACACCAGGCCTGGGTCACCTCATGTCTTGGCCTGTTTGAGCTGCCATAACACACTACCAAAGACTAAGTGACTTACAAACAAAAATTTATCTCTTGCGGTTCTGAAGCCTGGGGAGTCCAAGGTAAAGGTACCCACAGATTTGGTGTCAGGTGAGAGCCTGCTGTTTGGTTCATAGGAGACCCAGAATCCGAAGCAGCCTCTAGGCTCTGAGCTGTCAGCACAGAGCCCGATGCGGGGCAGAACCCACAAACCATGAGACCATGACCTGAGCCGAAGCTGGTCGCTTAACTGACTGAGCCACCCAGGTGCCCTTGACTCCTGCCTTGGATCAGGTCATGACAGCATGGAGCCTGCTTGGGACTCTTTCTCCCTCTCTATCTCTGCCCCTCCCCTGCTTGCTCACTCGAGTGCTTTCTCTCAAAATAAATAAATAAATAAACTTTAAAAATGCTTCAAAACCTAGTGGTCCAGGAATAGGTGCTTGGCTTTGGCATCGGAAATGGGACGAGGGGTCGGAGGCGGAGTGTGCAGTGTGCCGGGCTGGGAGGGCCAAGTCTGGGCTCATCAAAGTTTCCAGGGGACCCAGACAGGCCGTACCTGGGTCTTCCCCGGGGACCCGATGTGGCCTCCGGGTGCCCCCAGCACGGCCCGGGAACTCACAGCTCGCCTGGCGGGGTCATCCTCAGTGCATGAGGCAAACGCGCACCCTCCGCCTCTTCCTCTGCCACCGGCGGTGACAAATGATCATCCCTAAAGAAGGAAGCATGCTCCATTTGTCATTGCTAACACGAGAAGTCCAGAAGGTCTTGTTGACCGTGGGGTTCCCTTCCTCCGGGATGTGGCAGGCCATTTACCAAGCCTGCGCGGGGATCTTTTATAGCCGTTCAATTTCCAGGCGGCCAGCACCGCGTGGGGACTGAAGCAATGTAATTTTAACGCTTAATTACTTCGCTTCCTCGTTGACAAGACAGCTGCATCCGATGCAATTTGTCATTTCATTAGGCGATAAATATTGAAAACAGCAAACAGACCAATGTGTGTAAGCACCGCTCGACAGCCCGTGAGCTGAGGGGAGGGAGCCGGCGGCATCGGGGCCCGGGGCGCTTCTCCCTCCACCTCAGGTGGGACCTCGAGTTTGGGTCCCATCGGCCACCACCATGTTCTCCAGCCACAGGTAGGTGGATGGGGGCAGTCTGGACCCCAAACTGCCGGTTCTTTATTTTAAAGACACTAAGCCGCCCTTCTTGGGTCCCTGGCAGACACAACCCGCTGAGAAGGCAGAATTGTTCCCTGGCCTCGCCTGGGGCAGGACTTTGTACCACTCAGAGCATCTCTCAGGCCATGTGGAAGGGAGAACTTTGAGGGAGGAGATTGGGGGACCTCTGGACCCCGAGGAGGGGGCATGATGACCTGGGGTGGAGAAGGCCAGGCTGGGAAGGATCCGCAGAGGAGTGAAGACGGATGGACGGTTATTCCGGACCAGGGGGACCACAGACGTAAAGCGGCACCCGCGGCCTGGGCTGAGCAGCAAGGAGTCCCAGCCAGCGCAGAGGTACCGCTGGGGACCAGGTCGCTGGGAGAAGGTGAGCTGATCTCACGGGGCTTCAGAGCTCCCCAGGGCCAAGGCCTGGGCCAGGACTCTCCTTTCTCACACACATGCTCTCTCATACCCAGCAATATTCACTCTCACAGCTGCTTGAGGTGACGGTCACAGAAAGAGCCCCTGACCCCCCTTCCCGCCAGCTTCCAGTAGGCTGAGGACGTGGGGCCGGCACACGGTCAGCTCTGACAGTGACCCCTGCTCCTATGTGGGCACATCTGTAAAGGGGAAGGGGGCCTGAGGTCAACTCTGAGGGGCCCAAGTGGAGAGAACAGAAAAAACATCTGCATAATGACTGATCAAACATTTACCTCATGGGGCGCCTGGGTGGCTCACTCGATTGAGCGCCCAACTCTTGATTTCAACCCAGGTCATGATCTCAGGGTCATGGGATCGAACCCAGCCTCCCGCTCCACACCGAGCGTGGAGACTGCTTAAGATTCTCTCTCTCTGGGAGCACCTGGGTGGCTCAGCTGGTTGAGCATCTGACCTCAGCTCAAGTCCTGATCTCATGGTTCGTGGGTTCGAGCCCCACATCAGGCTCTGTGCTGAGAGCTCAGAGCCTGGATCCTGCTTTGGATTCTGTGTCTCTCTCTGCCCCTTCCCTGCTCATGCCCTCTCTCTCTCAAAAATAAATAAACATTAAAACTTTTTTTTAAAAAAAGAATGTAACAGGACCCACCTACTCCCACACAGGTTTCCCCTCAGCAATTTGACAAAAGACCTAAGGAGGGCCATAGACCACCCCTCATGCCCCGGAAGCGAGCCAATCAGGAATGGACGACCCGGCACCTGGAGCTGTCCAGCCAATAAGGGTAGAACCTGAGAAGGAAGGAGGGGGCAAGGAAGGGGGCGCTGCAGAACCTTATAAAACAAGGACCCTTGCCTAGAGTCACGGGCACTCACCTTCACACGTCCCCTCTCTGCAAAGAGAACCTTCCTACAAAACTTCCTTTCTAACCTTATCCTCCAATACACGTCTGCCTGCTGCTCATTCTGGGTCCCCTCTCCATTCTTCCAAGTGACCAGGCAATGCATCCTGGGATTGCAGCACA